>JAVCKV010073038.1:0-61954 GCA_032274145.1 Herpochondria borealis | reverse complement strand
GTTTGGTAATGCGCAATTTTAGCTTGCATATTGGCTTTTCCTGGACGAGCGCCCATAATAGAACCACCTCTATTAAAACTATAGCGCCAATGTGTGATTGGTGAAGCAACGTCTTTGAAAATAATATGCTTGCGCAAATCAATTTTCAATCGAGCTTCGATCCGATCTATAACGATATTGACAAACTCTTCTTTAATTTTATAATATTCGTCGGTACGCACATAATGTCCATTTTCATCTTTGGTCGTACCCCAGTTATTTTTATAATCTATATAAGCCGAAGAATAAATCGTCAAGGTACCTTTGCCTTCTGGAGCCAAGCTTTTGTCTCTAAGACTAGGAGGAATAATTGAAACAGCGGTTGTATGTGGATCACCAGAATCATGATCACCACGCTTAACACCTTCTGCTAAGACCATCACTAACTCTTCTCCAAAACCTAAGTCCTCTACAGGGCAATCCAAGGCCAACGAAATTGCGACAGCCGAGCTGTACAATTTTGCAGTTTTGAGGCTCTCTTTCAGTTCTTTTGGAATAAGCTCCTTAGGCAACATTTTTTCGTATAACAATTCTACGTCACAAGCAGCAATAACATGTTTGCTCTTCACCGTATATGTTTTTCCTTTCTTCTCAAATTCAACGCCTTTACAAACGCCATCTTCCAGAATAATTTTTTTCGCCATGACATTATAAATCACATCATTTCGGAAATATTCTGTTACATGCACCAACCATTCTATAAACACTTGGCTTCCACCAGCAGGTGGCAACTGATAATCACCATTATAAGCCCATGCAATTGGCAAAATACACGAGAGTAAATCTTGCTCAGAAGGCCAAACTTTATGCAATTCTCTATCTTTAAAAAACAAGTCCAAACCTTTGGGCATTCCTTCTTCCCCATGGTACCAAATGTAACGCAACATTGGGCGCACAAACGATAGTTTTCTCATACCGTTGGTAATTTTTTCCATAAAGGACATCGTATCGGTAGACCGGAAATTTTCCGCGTAGGAGTCAAATGATTTAGAGACTCTTTTGGCTGCCTTAAACAGCTTTTCGATACCTGCTTTTTCGTGTGGATAATCCTTAATCAAAGCTTCTTTAAATTCATCAGGATTACTGGTCAAAATATAATCATGATTTTCAGCTTTGGAACGATGAATTCTATGCAAAGGCTTGGGCTTCGGACGGTCATCTCCTATAAATTGGAAAACTTTCGTAACAATGCCTCGTTCGCCACATTGATTCAACCAATGAATCGCTGAATCAAAACGAAAATCTTTTCGACGAAAACCTGCTAGATAACCTCCTGCGTGAGGTTCTTTTTCTAATACGCAAACTGAAAAGCCTGAACGACTCAACAATCCAGCAGCTGTCATACCAGCTACTCCTCCACCTATAATGACGACGTCATATTCCGATTTTGCCACAATTTCACTCATGCCTACTATATCTTTTGAATGTTTGGATGTTTTACTTTTGCAATATTAGCAAGAATAAAGTTCTAAGAATAATTCTAGACCACATTTTATTCCTCCTTTATTAACAAATCGTTTCCATAAAATTAGGTTTAAAACCTCAAAACAAAAAGGAACTTTAAAAACATTCTTTCAATTCTTCCAAAAAAATGCTATCTTAATCCTTAGTTTCTACTTGTCACTATAATAACTTAAAAAATGGAATCAAAGTTTCACCCCACTGTACTTACTACCAGCACTAAAGTATTTTCCATCTCCTGTCTTATTTTTTTTCTTACCAACTCCATTGCTTATGCTCAAAACAACAATGGCACTTTGGATCAATTAGAAGAATTAGGTACAAGAATAAAGGTACAAACACGCTTACCTGGCGGTGCCCATATTATTACTGATTTATATTTACCCATCACAAGCGATAGTTTGGTTTTTGGAACAACGATCTTAGGGCAAAACATCAGTTTAGAATTAATCCCTAAAGGCACTCAAATTGTCGTTTATCCAGACATCAAAGACAGTTCAGGTGCGTGGATTCCCAATCCAAATCCTTATCAACTGCCCATTCTATTTTCTAGAACGCCTTATAGTAAAGATGGCTTAGGTTCAGTTGGAAATATCATTCCGATTTTTGGCTATGCCTTTGCAAATCAAGATGTTCGTGGTAAAAATGAATCAGAAGGTGTCTATTTGCCTATGTATAGTGACAGTTGGCAAAAAGCGCCTTATAATAACAACAATCATTTCTTGGATGTATCCAACCCTACCGATTCCTTCAATGGTCGTTTTCATGAAGATGGTTGGACGACTTATCAATATTTACTCAACGACTTAAAAAAAGATTACGACTTGGACAATGACGGAATCGCAGAAACCAATGCAACCGTTTGTAATGGGACGATTGGCTTATTTGGAGCTTCCGCATTCGGCATTCCCAATTTTCAATTAATGGCTTCTAGATACATTGATCCATCTCCCAACATCCCAGGCCTAAAAGGCAATCTAACCCTCATCGCAACAGCAGAACATTATAATACAACAGGTTATCACAATGGTGTCTTTCGCCAAGGACTTGTCAGTAAATGGCTTGAAAAAGAAATGGAAAGTATCCAAGATTCTGTTGGAACAGACAACGATTTCAATAACAACATCCACTCTCCTTTTGATTTTGGTTTAACCGATAAAGCAGATGTCATTTATAAGGCCGTAGAACATTATACAGCTTATAAATATCCAGGATCTACGGTTGCCAATGGTTATCCAAACTCTTTGGGTCGCCAAGAAATGGATGTCAGCTTCGCTCCTGTTGATGCCAATGGCAAAGGTGATCCAAATGGAAATTTCTCTCGTTATAACAATATGAATGTGCCAACCTACCATCTCACAGGTTGGTACGATTTATTTACCGATGGTCAAATTAGAACATGGAACAATCTTAAAACACATACGAATACCAATCAAAAAATTGTCATTGGGCCTTGGGCACATACCACTATTTCGATGAATCAATCTGGCGATTTAACCTATCCTCCACAAGCCGCCAATATCTTGGGTTTCGATGGCTCAGGTTTAGATTTCACCAATATTGGCAACCTTGACTTAGGCGATTTATTGGGTGCTGAACCAATTGAATTTTTACGCTCTACCCTCAATACGAATGGTTATGTCAAATTGGGTGATCCTGTTATTCGTATTCCCGAAAGCAATAGTTGGCAAGGTACGAATGTACAAGTTCGTATTCCTTCAGAAAATTATGACCTGTCCTTAGTGCAACTTATTAATTTTTTAGGAGGACAAGGTTCCTTACCCAATATTCCAATTGAAGCAAAATTAGGTATTCTACCTGCTGTACCAATTGATATTCCATTTCCTAATGTTCCTGGTTTGTTACCAAACTTACCTTTTGCCATCAATCAACCGATGTCAGAGCCACAAGAAATTAACTTTGATACCATTCCTGATATTCGATTTTATGTAATTGGGCCAACCGATAGTATTGCGGGTAATGAAACCGTAGGCAATTATTGGTTTAGCGCCAATGAATTCCCCTTAACTTCTGGAATTCAGTACAGTAGCTTTTTTTTGCATCAAGATGGCTCTTTGGATGGAAATAGACCAACAATAGATGAAGGCACGCTCTCTTATATTCACAATCCAAATCAGCCGATTCGAACCGTTGGTGGTGGCAATTTATTTATTGACAACCCTGATGGAAAAACCTCTCATGGGCAAATGAACCTAGCCGATTCTTTAGTGATTGATTCTACGATGAATCATCCTGGCGTTATTCAATTCGAAACGATTGCCTTGACCGATACCTTCTCCTTTATTGGCGTTCCTAAAGCAACTATTTATGCCAAATCTACTCCTCAAGGTGTAGCGAATGGTCTTACTGATACCGACTTTTTTGTCCGAATTCTTGATGTTTATCCTGATGGGAAAGAATATTTAGTGATTGAAGGGGCTGTCAATGCTCGTGCAAGAGCCTATGCTCGTAGTTTGTACAATGACAATGAAGCGATTAATGCTCCGTATAGCAACATCCAAATCGCTCAAGTGTATGAATATCAATTTAACTTGTTACCCATTGCTTATACCTTTGGTAAACAACACAAAATGAAGGTACTGATTAGTAGTTCTAACTACCCACGTTATATGTGTAATCCTAATGTTCCTTTAGAAGATGGTGATTTTTTTAGACGACGTCCGAATGATGGAAAAACCTATACCTATCAAGGTCAATCCTATAGTCCTAGAATTGCAGACAACAGTGTGCATTTTAGTGATAGTATGGCTTCTCGTTTAGAATTGCCTATTTATGGTAATAATCCGTTTACAATTAATGTCAATAAGGTTGCTGATAAATCCATACAGAATCCGATTCAACTGAGTCCCAATCCTGCTACTAATTTCTTGACCATCCGAACAGAAACAGCCACTCATGGTATCATTACTATTTATAATAATTTAGGACAACTCTTATTTCAAACCCAGCTCCATCGCCAACAAATGAATATTGATGTACAACAATTTCCTGCGGGATTGTATCGCTTGCATTTTGAAGATGAATCAACTGGTAAACAACAGGTAAAAGGTTTTGTAAAGCGTTAAAAAAAGTATAGTGAGCCTTATCTCAATGTATCTAGTTTCCTCTAAAACAGACATTTAGATAAGTTTCATGGTACGTTAACTGAGTTGCACTTTCAGGTGTTTCAATTTTAAACGCCTTTTCATATTTGTTTTTCTATCCTCTGTCACAAATTCCTTTTTGCTCAACCAGACCTGTGTTCCAGCAGGAAGATGAACAAGATTTTCGAAGTCATTCAGTTTATTATTTTTCAACGATATAATTTTCAAATTGGGCAAGTTATCTAGCCCTTCTACTTTCGAGACGGTTCCATTTTCGATGGTCAACATTCTGAGACTTTTCAAATGATCCAAGTTTTCAATTTTTGAAATTTTTCGAGATTTCAATTCTAAAGATTGAAGGCCAGCTCCTTCGATATGCGGAATCGTCTCCATCGCATCCATCCAAATAGTAAGTGATTGGGTTGTCTTTGGCAACATAATTTTTGTAATTGGCTGAACTTGCTCTTTTTCTCCTCTAATGGTCAGACTTCTTAAGTTCTTACACAAAGTCCAATCTTCTGATAATTGACTATTTCGGAACGACAATAATTTTAAGTCTGATAAATTTTGAAAAGATTGAAGAAAATCTGTGTTTTCAATACCGTTGAAATTTTCCAGCCACATCTTTTCAATATGATTCATCTTTTTATTATCAAAAGAACTAAAGTCCGTTGATCCATCTTCTGTATAGGTCAAATGAATAGAATGAATGTCTTGTGCCTGTTCTAAAGAACTCAGATCACAATTAGCTGGAATATTATCAAGACTTATCGGAAAATAAGCGCTTCCTTCTTGTGCTAATTTAAGATACAATTCAGAAAATTGGACAAAATCTATCTCTGCTAAAAGCGAATTGAACGTCACACCATAATGATCTTTAGATCCGCGACACTCGACCTTTTGATCAAGTGTCATTAAATATTGAGTCAGTTTCGCTTCCTCTTTCGGAAAATCCGTGTAGGTTGTAATTCCTTTGGGTTCGCTATAATACTCCTTCTTTGTTAATGGACCTGTATTCAAAGCATGCTTTTTGATCCCAAAGTCTAATAAATCCAATTCAAGATGTGGTAATAATTTAGGCAACATAATGCGCAGATGATCGTTTGCAAAATTTCCTTTTTTTTGAGACAAAAAGGCATATTGCCAATTATAAAAACATTTAGCTTTGTAAGCGAGTTGAAGGTATTCAAGTACCCCTATTTTCATGTCATACACCGTTTCATGATCCTCACTATGAAAAAAGTAGACCTTATTTTCTGCGACACCATTCACTTTCTTTAAGCAAGCTACTCGAGTCCAATGTCTATCCAAAGTTAGATATTCAACACCATCTTCATTATATAAATCTGTAAATAACTTATCCGTCATCATTTCCTTTAAGGAAACAATATTCAAGACGCCCCCCAAACATTCTTCTGGCAAACTAATTCCAAAACCTCTTTCTTCAAATACTTCTTTAGTTAGCCATTGATTCGCTAACATCTTTTTATCATTCACTCCCCTCTTTATAGACCAAAAAAAACTAATTTCTTTGACATTAGAATAAATTGCACTCAAATCATGATAAAGATCGGGGCTACAGACTTCTTTATAAGCACTAATTTTAAAATCAACATCAGGGTTACCTAAAACAGGACTTTGAACAGAAAGCGCATAGTTCTTTTTATCAAATACTTGGAGTTCTTCTTTGTATAATTTTTGGGTAATCAGGTCAATTATATTCATAAAATTTGATTGTGGTATTTTTCGTGTAGAATTGTGAAATAAGTATAGAAGTTTTAGTTATTTTGTATTAGACATTAAAAAAAAACTATACTTAAATCTAATGAAAAAAATTGAACTCCTCCAAGAACTTGACCAATTAGAAAGAGATTGGCTCGAACAAAAAATGCTTTTCCGAACGAAATACCAATTGCTTTCAGACAAGAAATATCCGCCTACACAACAGTCCATTAAACGATCCAGTATAATTTTATTTTGGGGTGTTCTACTACTTGAATTACCGATCATTATCTTTACCAGTATAATTTTCACGATAGGAAACTCCAATAATACGATACATGGAATTATCTTAATTATTCTTGGAATTGCTTTAGTTCCTATGTTCCTCTACATAGATTACGAATCAACCACCAATCATCAAAAACACATTCAAGGTATTGAAGATTTTGAACAGGCTAAAAAAGAGCTATTAGAAAAAATCAAAACAGCAGAATAATAATTATTTATAGGTTGAAACTCAAGTGGCGTGCTTTTTCAACTTTCTAATCCTCCAATTGCGCCATAACATCTTCTATAAAACCAGATTTGGCTTGGGCATAATCGTCTCCAGATTCCCAATCCAACGTTCCCAAATGTATTTTTAGAGCCTGATAAGCATCCCGAACTTGATCGTTTTTGCGAAGGTGGTTCCTAAAGGCTAGGTGTCTTTTATAAAAATCAGTGTTTTCATGTACTGCATGTATGTGAAAAACCCGCTTATAAACTTTGCGCAACGGCAGTGCATCTGTTGGGCCAATTTCTGTTTTTGTCCATTTCTGAAGCGGGCTAATCGACTTTATTTTGATAAAAAAGCGTCGTCCAGGCAACAGTTCATTGTATTTGGAAACATAAATATAGCCTAGCTTTTGGAATACAGGAATCAAAGCATCCAATTCTTGATGCGTTCGAAGTCCTAACAAAATGTCAATGGTAGGCTTTGCAGCAAGAGCTGGCACAGATGTTGAGCCAACATGAGCAATCTTTGAAGAAAGATTTGCTACTTTCAGTTCCTTTAGTATTCGTTGTTCTTCTTTCAAATAATACAATTTCCAATAAGGATTATGTTCCTCAATTTCAATAGTCATGCTCGTCAACTTTAGATTTAAATTTGGGTTAAACGCCTTTCTTATAGGATTTCTTTTTGCAATAAATTTTCCTATTTCTGCTCAATCAGAAATCAAAACTACTACAAGTCCCGCAAAAGACAAAAAAACAATCGTCTATATGCTTTCTGGCTTAGGACTTGATCCAGCTATTTTTCAAAATTTAGACGTTCAAGCAGATGAAATCCATCATTTACACTGGCTCGATCCAGAAAAAAACGAAACGCTCAAAAGCTACGCTCAACGCATGGCTAAAGGTATTGTAAAGACTGATGGGAAATTAGTTTTCATTGGTCATTCTTTTGGAGGAGTCTTAATGCAAGAGATTTCTTTGCTAATTCCTCCAGATCGAATTATTCTCATTTCCAGTATTAAATCAAGATCAGAAAAAACAACTGCCATGAATTTTTGGATGCGGGCCTTTCCTATTCATTATATGGCCAGCCAAAAGTTGATTATCAGTTCGTTCAAATCTTGGGGCAAAAAACAAGGTTATGATAGCCCCGAAGCACAAGCTGTTTTCCTACATGCAGCAGCACAACACAGCTCCTATTATTTTAGGTGGGCCACTTCCCGAATTTGCGAATGGAAAGCTCCAGCAATCACGACACCTATTATTCACATTCATGGTACCAAAGATAAAACCTTTCCACATCGAAATGTAAAAGAACCTGTTTTATTGATAGAAGGCGGCGATCACGTGATGGTTTTTAATCGAGCAGAGGAAGTTTCTAAACTCGTCAATGAATCCATAAAAAAAGAGATTGCCCCGAAAGACAACCTCTAGTTTATGTTGTAACTCGTGTAAAATTCTTTTCTAAAGAATGACTCACAGAGTTCTTTTGTTTAAAATACTTATCTCAATTCTAACTTGCCTACTTTTAGCATGTCTCCTTTTTTGTCTAACAATTTATAGAGATACATGCCTGATGGCAAAGCATTTCGTTCTAAGTTGAAATTGCTATTGCTTTCTATGCTTTCGCTGCGAATCAATCGACCTAACATATCAAACAAGTAAAATTGAATTGGTTGGCTCTCATCGCTTGTAACTTCTATCGTTGCATATTGATCCATTGGATTCGGATAAACTCGAACCGAAATCTCTGATTTCGGGATGTCAATTCCTCCGACAGGATAATAGATTAAAAATGAATTTAAATGCATCACTGTGTTCGCCCCACAATTTGCAACATTAGAAATGATAAGATCGAAGTTACCGATAATAAAACTCGGTAGATTAAAAGTAATTATCGCTTCATTTGGATTAGAACTATTGGGAACAATACTAACCGCAGTAATTGTAAGGTTGTTCCATATACCAGTCTCCGACAAGACAACATCTGAAGGATTCACAAAATTAAAATCAAGGTTGGAGGCTATCACTGTCATGTTTACAGTTTGTCCAACAAGTGCCTGTGAAGGAGATATTGATTGTACTTGTGGGTTCGTTGGAGAGTTAATAATAATTGCATTAGAATCAATTATAGTCGTAAAATCACTACAACCTGTCGAAACAGAGTCAACAACTAAATGATAACTACCACAGTCGTTTGCTCCTAGAGTAAAATCAATCGTTGCCTGATTAGGATTTACTGAATTTGGAACAAAATTAGTCCCTGTCAATATCGCTCCTGTTGTAGCATTAACTAAACTAAAATTCATAATGGAACCATTCTGATTAAAATACATCGAGAAACCTGATAAATCCATCGTATACGTTTGCTGCGTCATTGCAGTCGTTTGTGCAAGTGTATATAATTGAGGCGAATAAAGCGCATTAACCGTATAAGCATTATTATAAATAACGGGGTTGGTTGAACAAGGATCAAGACCATAGACATATAAATCATAGGTCCCACAAACCGCTGGTATATGAAAGCGAGGCCTTATTTCATTCTGATTCAGAACATTCACACTAGAAAAAGGCCAAAGTACTGCACCAGTAACTGTATTTACCAGATGGGGAACTAAATAGGAGCCTTGTGTAAAATTCGTATTCGTTCCCGATATAGTAATGTCCAAACTTTGGCCTCCTGGACCTGCATTGGGACTCAGCCCAGTAATTTGAGGTTGCAATCCAGTTCCATTAACGGTCATCGCATTGAGCAAACAATCGTGGCACCCATTAGAGTTCGTAATACAGATATCAAAAAGTTCATTACAAACGTAGTTTGTTGGAATACTCAAATTAACATTAACACTGTCTTGAGTAAAACCGTTATAACTAGAAGGTGCAATCAGTTGCCCAGAATTTGATCCTCTGAAATATATAGTTGTAGAACCTTGAGAAAAATCAATCCCTGTTCCCGATATCCCAATAGGTAGGCTCTGCCCTGCTGAAATACTATTCGTGTTCACAGCATTAACCTGCATGCAAGTAACATCAAAAGCATTCGGAAAAGACATAAAGCCATCAATCACATGATTCACAACCAACGTAGCATTTCCACAAACACCACAAGGCAAAGAAAATACAACATCCATACTGGTATTCGTGCCTGGTCCAACTTGGTAACCATTTACAGATGTTCCTCCAAAATCGACATAGATTAACGCTGAACCTTGATTAAAGTTTGTGTTGTTTCCTGAAATAGTAACGGAAAGTGTTGTTCCTTCTGTAACTGGATTCTGTGCAGAATTAACGGCACTTATGTTCTGTGAATGGGCCACAAAGCCAACAAAAAGGCATAGGCACATCATAATTAATTTTCTTTTCATAGCTTTGTACTGTTTAGATTGATAATGAGTTAATAAATTGAGCAATTTTGTTTTTTTCTATTTCGTCGATTAATCCTTGTTCTTTTGCACTGTATAATAAGTCAAGTTGGATCTGTTCCATGAATGTTCGTCCATGCTGTTTGGCTTGTTGGTGCATGGTTATTTGCCACGCTGACTTATTCTGAAAGGTCTCTACAAGATTTTTTATTTTCGATAATTCCTCTTGTGTCGCCAACTTTGCCCCATACGCCTTACAGATCACGCTCAGAAATTGTACAAATCGAGGTTCCTCATAATCACTAGGAACGCAATGACCAATATACATTAAGGCATCTTTAAGCTGTCCTTGATTAAAAGTTAGTGCACTTAAATTCATATTGGCATCTGGAAAATGTGGTGCAAAAACCAACACTTCCTCAAAGTACTTTTGCGCCTCTACTGTTTGGTTCAAAGCAAAATAAGTCGCTCCTAAATTATTTAAGGTATGTATATGATTCGGATGCAAGGCTTTGGCTTCCAAAAAAGCAGATAAAGCAGCAGGATATTGTTGTTGCAAATAAAAGGCTTCGCCTTTGTACCAAGCCAAAGGTGTTGCTGTTGGGTCCAGCGTGTACGACCAATTATAGGCTTGTTCTAATTCCGATAAGACGGTGTTGTATTGCTTTTCTGAACGCGCCGACAATGCTTTTTTGCCATGTAATTCAGAATTCCATCGTTTGCCCATAAAAAACAAGCCCAATAGACTCGTTGCAATCAGTAAATAAGGTAGCTTACTAAACAATGCTTGCTCTTTGCGTCTGGCAATGAATTCGCCTGCCATAATGATACTAATCCAATCAATAAATAAGCAAACAGACTCTGTCCCAATAAGCTGCCAAAAAACTGTTGACTGTGTTCTAAAAAAGCTTTTTTTTCGTTTTTTAATAACAAAAAACCACTTGAAGCAATCCCCAACAGTAGTAACGAAAGTCTAGGAATGGTCACGACGTCTATCAAGGTATGAACCATTAATAATGGCAATACAAATAAACAAATTGACCAAATCAAGTTGGGAAGTTTCATGATGGGGTTAAATTAGAGTCCTACACAAGAGATTATAACAAAGATAATCTATTCATCGTGCAGATGCAAGTAACAATATAACTTTAATGTTTCTTACATTTAAATTATTCACATTAGATTTACATAAATTCCAAGCTTGTTCTTTATAAAAAAAAACAAGCGCTACTACTGAATTTTTGCTTCAAAAAAGACGCTCTAATAAAGCCCTAAACTAATCACAATGTCACCACAAGATCGCGTTACGCCATCTTTTTCAGTATACTTATACGCTTTAGCACAAGCAACAGCTTGGTCTTTTAATTGTTGATTGGTCATGGTAGATTTCTTAGTATTGAATTTAGCTTCGATGACGTTTCCTTTTTCATCAATACAAATAGAGACCACTGCTTTTTGTTTATTATCCCAATTTCCTTTAAACTCGATTTCTTCGCACTTTTTCAGGACTCTTCTTTTACCAAAAATTGCGATCTCTTTTCTTGTATCTTCTACTTTGATTAAGGTATTTTTGCTACTAGAAGGACGTTTAGATACTTTCTTTTTAGATACTTTTTCTTCGAGTTTTGGTTCTACTAGAACACTTGTATGATCTTTTTTTTCGGAATCTGTTGTGTCTTCCACTTCCGCTAAAGCTGTTGTTTCTTCTTTGGCTTTTTGTCGTAACTCTTCTAGTCTTTTTTCTTGTTCTATCTTTAAAAGTGGTTTGTCCAATTGAAAGTAAGCCGCATGCGCCCAGCCTATGGTTCCATTTTTGGTTTTTACTTCAAGGTAATAATCCCGATAGTCTTTTTTTTCGATACGAATCGCTTCTTGAATACTGGATTTTTTTTGATAATAATGAACGGCTTCACCCAATTCTAATGTTGCGACGATATCAGCATGTACGCCTGCTTTTGATTTTAATTCTACGTCTGCATATGCAGCAAAAAGGAGTTCTTTTTTGGCGTCTACAATTTGAGATTCACAGCCAATTAAAAAGAAACTTAAGAGAAGGAGATTGCAATAAATAAAGGCTAAATTTTTCATGGTTTGGGATTATTTTTTTTATTTCTTAAATAAATTTCTACCAATACAAGATTAAACACCCAACCTAACCAAGATACAATTTTATAGGTATCCATAGGAGGAAGCTCAACGGTAGAGACTAGTATCCATTTGAACAACCTCAAACTTATCGCTGAAAGGGTTAAGGCATAACTTCTAAGCATGAAATTTTGGTGTTGAACCCAATCTTTCTGTCTTATATACCGATAGGCTTTATAAGTAAAAACAAACCATAATATCGCTTGAATTAAGAATGAAACCTTAGAAAAAAATCCTCCATTGGCGTATACTGCCATCACTAAACCTGAAGGACTAGCAATAAATAAGACTAGAAAGATATATAGCTTTCCTAAGTTCCGATGAAGACTAGGAAGTTGATATCTAATGGTCTTTGAAAACTGAGTACTCCCTGCAATTAAAACAAAAATGCTTGTATAGACATGACTAAAAAAAGCAATTTGATAATGTCTATAGGTGATTTCTTCAAACTTAATGTTCAAAAACGCAACATCATACCTAACAGGTATGTATTGTAGGGTTATCAAAATCATTAAATAAGTAAAATAACTTAATGATAAATAATAAACAGCTTTGAAGGCATAACTGGAGAATAGACGCATCCTTATAATTTATCGGTTCTGTACCAATTTACCCCCTACCAAAAGAGTCATAATACTCAGCAGCATTTTTTTCATATTTCAATAACAGTTCTATATTTCTTTTTTCTAATTCGGTAAAATCTTTTCTAATATCCGTGTGCACAGGTATGTACCATTCTTGAGCGTCAAAAAACACACGTAAGGGCCTGTTTTTAAAAGAATACCCATGTCTAGCATAAATAGTATTTCTAATAATGGTCAAATCTCCTTTTTTTAAATTTTCTACTTCTGACTTGGTTAACAAGGTATTAGAAGCATTAATTTTGTAAATTAAATCTGTCGCCGCTGCGAATTTTTTATAAATCCATTCTTCGAATTCGTCGTCGTCGTATTCTACTTCATTCTTTATTTCTATTCCTTTATTCCAATTGACATATTCTTTTGCTTCTTCAAGCATTCGATCATGATCATATGAAAACTGCTTTTTTTCTAAGGTATATGTTCTTTGCTTAATCTCAATTTCTTTATATGCTCTCCACTTCCCTGTTAGCCCAGAATTACTATTTACTTGATACTTATCAATTGTAAAAACAAATGCGCCATCATATTTATCATCTCCAGGTTCATTTACTTTAAATAAAAAATCGCCATTGCTTTCTTTTTGTATACTGCCTTTAAATGGTCTATCATTTCCAGCAACAACGCTATGTCCAATCACCAAACTGTCCTTTATCGAGTCGATGGATATATTAATTTTATTTTCTCTACTCCAACTATATCCCTCATCGACATGAACAATTGTTTCATTAGAACTACCTTCATTATCTTCCTCAAAATAACCAACCCAAAAGCCTAACATTGCGTTTTTTGCAAGATCATCTGTATCTTCTATACTTTCTGTTGATTCTATACTCTCAAGCTCTTGAGTTGATTCTGATAGTTCAACTTTTGTACCTTCTTCTATTTCAACTTTTGCGTCTGAATTTTTGATATCCGTCGTACAACTTGACAAGAGTAGTCCAATGATGGGTAGGTAGATTAGTTTTTTCATTTGTTCTTTTATTGTTTCTTAGGAATGAAGATTAGATTACAGTAAACTTAAGTAAAAATTGGGTATTAGATATACACAACTCTTTTAGGTTTTTTAAATTTGCTATTATCAGTTGTTTTCCATGCGTAATAGCTTCTATTATAAATAGCACAATCAGGCAACCATTTTTGGACTTTAGTAAACTCTTTATCTGAGATTCTGTATGCTCTATTGTCTACATACAAGGTTTCAAGGTTTTTTAAATTTTTGATACTTTCAGGAATATGAGTCATCGGATTTTTTGAAAGGTCCAATAACCGAAGGTTTTTTAACTCGGTAATACATTCAGGAAATTCTGTAAAGTTATTAAAACTTAGATTTAGTTCTTCTAATTGACTTAATTGTGAAAAGGATTTAGGCAACTGCTCTAATTGATTTCTATATAAGTCTATATTTATAAGATGCTTACATGATCCCAATGAAGAAGGTAGTTCCTTGATGGTATTGCTATTGAGTTTAAGTATTTTCAACTTGCTACAATCACCAATAGATGTTGGTAGTTCCGAAATAGAATTGTCACTAAAATTTAATTCTTCTAATGAGACTAATTTTCTCATTTCTTCAGGAATTTTTTCAATATAATTACTATGAGCAATAAGTTTTGTCAATTTCCCTAGATGGCAGAAGGATTTAGGTAATTCTCTTAATTTATTATTATGAACTATCAGACTAGCTAAATTAGATAGATTGCCAATGGACGGAGGAAGCGTTTTTAATTTACAATTCGCTACATGTAGATGGATTAAGCTCTGGAGTTCTCCAAAATTTGCTGGTAATGCTTCCATTTTATCACACCAAGCATCAATCCGATTTAATTTTGTCAATTTTATTATTGACTTGGGTAGAGGTGAAATATTCGAGCTATCTATTTTTATAGATTCCAACCTTGTGAGTTGGTCAATATTTTCAGGAAGACCTTCTTTACAATCATCATTGATAATAATATGTTTGAGCCTTTTATTGAGGTATAACTCTTTTGGAAAAAAGTCTCTTTCCTTATATTTTAAATTTATTTCTTCATCAAATAGCAATTGTATCACATCGATATGATAAATTTCCCATTCTTCTATAATTTTGCTTACATAGGCATCAAATTCTATCGCTAATTTTCCTTCCTTATGTACAACAAATGCAATTAGAATATTTTCCTTGATCTCCGAATGTAATAGTTGTTTTAGTTTATTTAGATCCATATTTTGATGATATCTTGTCTATAAATCACACCATTTAGCAACGTTTTTTGATAGCTGGAGTAGCCTTTTTAGTTGTTTTTTTATTGCTTCTTAATAAGAACAATATAGCTATAAGTTGCTTAATTCTATAACTTTAAGCGTACGTTTATTAACGCCATTCAGCCGATTAAGGGTGGAAATTAACGAATATTGGGATAGACTTTGAGTCCCTGTTCTTGAGATTGTTGGCAAGTGGTGGGGTGCAATTTACCTTTGATGGGAACCATTTTAATGGTTTCACCTCCTGATGATTCGTTTCTAAAACATTAGAGAATCGATAAAAAAAGTCCTGATTTTAGGTTACAACTAATATTCAAACTCCATATTATCTGGCAAACCAAAAAGTGTTTTTTCTCGAATGTATTTAGCGACACGAGGCGATACACAAGTTTCCCAAAGGTCATCGTCTTTTTTGATACTTTCCAAGACTTCACGAGTATAAATCGTTAGTACATTTTCGTCATAACTCTCGATATCCACGACATGACGATGCTCCAATAAATGTTTGTACAAAAAGCGAATGCCATCAGGTACAGGTAAGCTCTTGCTGGTCATCAGTTCTTCGCTGTTCTCCTTTTTGGAAGGATAGACATAAAAACGTACATTTCTAGTGAAAATTTCTCCATAAGAAGTCATAACACGACCATCTTGATTTCGGTAGTATTTACTATTAATAATGTCTAGTAATTCACGTGCGCCTAAAACAATACCTAATTTAGCGACCCGATATTTTGCCAAATAGTTAATCAATTGCTTGTATTCATCAAAATGGGTCAACATAACTTTTTTGCCCAAATGATTCAATAAATTCACTCGCTCCAAAAAATCTTGATCATCTACATTTCCCGTTCCTCGTTTCAAATTATTCAATGTAATTTCAGCTAATTCGGACGTCCCTCTAGTAGATAAATCACTTTCAGTTTCAAATTGTTTACGAGCTGATATAATTCGATCCGTCGTCAATAAGGTCACAGGGCAATAGGTTCCTCGAACCACCAAAGCGTTCTTTTTATATAAAAATTCTGAAGGATGTACGGGCTTTCCTGTTTCATCAAACATGGCTACATCTGTCATCCCTTGCTTCACTAACTCTAACGCAACCAGGCGATTGTCTACGTTTTCAAATTGAGGGCCATCAATGCGTAACATATCAATTTTCACACGATCTTGAATGCCTTCTAATAGAGAGGGTAATAACTTTGTGTATTCAATATGATAATTGAAACTTGCATAAACTAAATTCACCCCTAACATACCTACTGCTTGTTGTTGCAAGGCCGTATCGTTATCCAGCAATTCTACATGCATCACGATCTCATTGGGCGCTCCTTGAGGATTTAACTGAAACCGAATGCCCATCCATCCTTGTCCTTGATTTGTTTTGTGATAATTCAAGGTTTCAATGGTATCTGCAAATGCAAACAATCGACAGCTTGGCTTCACGGTTCTCAAACGTTCTACAATCAAAGAATACTCGTGATCCAACATTTTGTAAACTCTAGGTTCACAAACATAACGTCCAGAAGGTTCTGCTCCATAGATATCATCACTCACCAATTTATCATAAGCAGACATCGTCTTCGCTATGGTTCCAGAAGAAGCTCCTGCTTTGAAAAAATATTGCGCAACTTCTTGGCCTGCACCGATTTCTGCAAAAGAACCATAGGTATTGGTATCCAAATTGATTTCAAGTGCTTTTTGTTCTGGTCCTAGAATTTGTCTGTTCATTATTGTAGCTATATGTTTTTAATTTTTGAGTTCCTAAATTGGAGCCTAAAAATAGAGTGCGTATCCAAGCTTGCAAAATACGAAAAAAGGCGACTCTTCAAAAGTTTGAGGCAAAAGTAATTCTTAAAATTTCTTTAACTAAAATGCCCCATTTATTCGTTATTTATTTGTTTTTTATTACTTTACAAAGGTATTCAAGTATTGAATATATATTGCTTTTCTTAGCAATATTCAATTATGTTTTAGCCCAATAAAATGAAGCTGTTTTAAATTAAGTAATCATCTAATAGGACATCATTTTTTGTCCTATTCTAGTTGAAAGGTCAGTTCCTTTGTACTAAAAGATGTAATTCTAAGCAACTTCGATAACTATTTTTCTAAAAAAAAAAATATAAAGCACTAGTTTATGAAAGTATGTATTCCTGCTGAAATAAACACGGATGAATTGCGTGTTGCAGCAACACCCAAAACTGTTTTGAGGCTAATAAAACAGGGGTTTGAAGTATTTGTGGAGAAGGACGCTGGGCTTAAGGCTAATTTTTCGAATCAAGAGTTTACCGACTCAGGAGCAAAAATATTGCCGTCAGCAAAAGAAGTTTATGCAACGGGAGATATTATACTCAAAGTATTAGCGCCAAGCAGTCAAGAAATAGAACTGATGCATAAAGGGCAAGTCATGCTTAGTTACTTGTGGCCTGCGCAAAATCCAGAGTTATTAAAAAAACTATCCGCAAAAGGGGTAAATGCTATCGCCATGGATTCGATTCCTCGAATTTCAAGGGCGCAAAAAATGGATGTACTTTCCTCTATGGCTAATATTGCAGGCTATAGATCGGTTATAGAAAGTGCCAATTATTTTGGTCGTTTTCTGAATGGACAAATAACAGCAGCGGGAAAAGTTGCTCCTGCCAAAGTCTTAGTGATTGGTGCAGGTGTTGCTGGATTAGCAGCAATTGGTACCGCAAGATCGCTAGGAGCTATTGTTCGAGCGTTTGATACACGCATGGAAGTTGCAGAGCAAATTGAAAGTATGGGCGCTCAGTTTCTATCTGTAGAGATAGAAGAAGATGGCTCAACAGACTCTGGCTATTCTAAAGTCATGAGTCCAGCCTTTATTGCAGCAGAAATGGCCTTGTTTAAAGAACAAGCAAAAGACATTGATATTATCATCACAACAGCACAAATTCCTGGTAGAAAAGCACCAGTTCTAGTTCTAAAAGAGTGTGTTGACGCGTTGAAACCAGGTTCTGTAATCGTGGATTTAGCAGCTTCTACTGGTGGAAATTGTGAATTGACCAAAGATGGCGAAGTTTACACGACTGACAATGGCGTTATCATTGTTGGAAAATTAAGTCAATTGCCTTCGCAGGCTAGTCAACTTTATGGCAATAACCTTTGTCATTTATTAGACGATATGGGCAAAGCGGAAAACTTTGTGATTGACATGGAAGATGATGTTGTGTCAAGAGCAATGGTCACACATAATGGAACGATCAATTGGCCTGCAAAACCACTTCCTGTTAGCCCACAAAAAAAGAAAGAAGACATTGTAGAGGTAGATGATGAACCTACTCCAGAAGAATTGGCTAAGAAAAAGGCAAATTCTACCTTAATAAATTTAATCTTCATTGGGGCATCCTTGCTTTTATTGGGGCAATTTGCTCCAGGTGATTTCATGCAGCATTTTACGGTCTTTGTACTTTCTGTATTTATAGGTTGGCAAGTAATCTGGAATGTATCCCATTCCTTACACACGCCACTTATGGCAGTAACCAACGCAATTAGTGGTATTATCGTCATTGGAGGATTGGAGCTTTTCAAAAATGAAGGAATGACGCTCCCCCTTATCATCTTAGCTTCTGTAGCTATTTTGGTCGCTAGTATCAATATTGTAGGTGGATTTTTTGTAACGCATCGTATGCTAAAAATGTTTAAAAAATAGATTATGATTTCAGCAGAAATACAAACGGCAGCATATTTATTTGCTAGCATTTTATTTATATTAAGTTTAGGTGGTTTATCTTCTCAAGAATCTGCCAAACGAGGTGTTTTATACGGTATGGCAGGTATGTTTATTGCCATTGCATCTACCGTACTAGGATTAGGCGACGGTGTAGGCGCAGAAGGTTATACTTATATTATCGCAGCCATCGCAGTTGCTTCTTTAATTGGAATTGTAGTTGCTCGAAAAGTAGAAATGACGGGCATGCCTCAATTAGTGGCTATTTTACATAGTTTTGTTGGACTTGCCGCAGTGCTTGTTGGTTTTGGTTCTTACATGGATCATATGGCGCACATAGGCCCTAATGAATTAACAGAAGCAAAGCACATTATACATTTAGTAGAAGTCTTTATAGGCGTGTTCATTGGTATGATCACCTTTACAGGCTCCATTATAGCATGGGGAAAATTAGAGGGAAAAATTCGCAGTAAACCATTGATTTACCCAGGAAGGCATGCTGTAAATATCCTTTTAGCAGTTGCTTGTCTAGTTTTGGGCTATTTCTTTTGCACCGCAGAGACGATGGCTGATGGAATGATCTATCTATATATCATGACTGCTATTTCGGCTTACATTGGTATCATGCTTGTCATGGCGATAGGTGGTGCAGATATGCCAGTCGTGGTTTCTATGCTTAACTCTTATTCTGGTTGGGCAGCCGCAGCAGCAGGTTTCATGTTGGGCAATGATTTATTGATTGTCACAGGTGCTTTAGTAGGTAGTTCAGGCGCTATTTTATCTATTATCATGTGTGAGGCGATGAATCGTTCTTTCTTCTCTGTTATATTTGGTGGTTTTGGTGCGACACCTGTCGCTTCGAGCAATCAAACAATTGAAGGAGAAGTTACTGCAACGACACATAGTGAAACCGCAGAATTACTGAAAGAAGCGAATAGCATCGTTATCGTACCAGGTTATGGTATGGCTGTTGCTAAAGCTCAATATCCTATTCATCAATTGGTTCAAACATTACAAAAGCAAGGCAAAAAAGTATGTTTTGCCATTCATCCTGTTGCAGGGCGTTTACCTGGACATATGAATGTATTGCTTGCAGAAGCAAATGTATCTTATGACATTGTACTAGAAATGGATGAAGTCAATGATGATTTGCCAGAGACAGACCTCGTCATGGTCGTAGGTGCCAATGATATTGTAAACCCAGGTGCCCTGACTGACAAAAGCAGTCCTATCTATGGAATGCCAGTTATAGAGGCTTGGAACGCGAAACAGGTGATTGTCATGAAAAGAACAATGGCCTCAGGTTATGCTGGTGTGCAAAATCCGTTGTTCTACAAAGACAATACAGACATGTTGTATGGCGATGCTAAGGATAGTATTGATAAAATTAATGCAGAATTGAGTTAGTACTCTGTCAATCCAATAGCTTTCATTTTTACAGTGGATGTTCTTTATTACAAATTCTATCTTGCTGTATTTCAATAAAAAGCCTTGTTTGAACAAATTTGTTCAAACAAGGCTTTTATATTTTATAGAATAATTTTATTTTACAGCCCTATTCGTTACATAACCAAATAGTTATCTCAAATTTCATTTCTTTGAAATAACATATATAATAAAAGTCTAGTATTTGGCTATAATAATTATGTGCTAATTAATCTACTAAATGATCTGAGATATCTTTACGTTCAAATGTTTGAAAAAGCCTATTTGCAAACAAACGATGAAAGACATAGGCATACAAAACTACTACTATAGTATTCATTATTAAGAACAAAAAAAAACTTATACTACTGCCTTCTGCCAATTCAAACAAGGCTCCATTTGTAGCTACACAGGCAATCCAATAAATACATCCCAAAAGAAGCCACGCAATAGCCGCAGAAAGTGTTTTGAGGCGCTTACGATGAAGTAGTAGATATCCTACTGGTAACACTGCTGGCAAAATGAGTCCTACAAAAAAAATAGCGAATAATTGATACATTGGAGGTCCGTCCATAAGTTGATCTATTAATTAATTTGAAGATATTTTGTATTGGGAGCTAATTTCAACAGGAGTAGCATTTCGATAAAAGCTAAAACTAAAAAGAATAAGTCGCTAATAATCGCTCATGTTGTAATTTATATATTTTATCATAAGGAGACAACTGCAATTCATCTAAAAAGCAGCGTAAAATGCCCACTTTTGCAAGCTACAATGACATTCTTGAACGCAAAAATATTATTCGCCCATAAATCTAATATTCAAATTAAAAAAAATAATCCAAATGAAGAACACGCAGATTGTTATTTGTATGAAGAATGGAGATACAAAACTATTGGAAAAAAATAAAAACAGCATAGAACAATATGCACGCGACCATGCTAAGTGATTATTTTGATACTAAAATCGTATAAGTCAAGGTTTTTATAACCTTGGCCAATCCAAAAATATTGACTTCCCCTGCCAATGAATTGAGACCTATGCAACTTTTCATATTGCTCTGTCTCAATAAAAAAGCCTTGTTTGAGCAAATTTGTTCAGACAAGGTTTTTTTATTCTATAGAATAAATTTATTTTACAATCCTATTCGCCACATAACCAAACCATCATCTCAAAATGAATCGACTTCTTCTTTTGTGGAGCTTCTTGCTTTGCACAAATCTAGCGTTCACCCAAACGCACAATATAGATAGCCTACTCCATGAATTGGATCACGAAAGTATTGACAGTGTCAAGATTGAATTACTTCGGGACATTTCTTCGCATTACTTAATTACACAACCTGATTCCTGTCCTCATTATGTGAACCTTGGCTTAGATATTTCTAGACGGATCAATTCTACTCGTGGAAAGATTCACCTCTTGAATGTCTTAGGGAATTACTACGAACGAATCTCTGATTATGACAAGGCATTGAAACAATACAACGAGGCGCTTGCTATTGGCACCAAGGAAGATTTTGAAGGAGGCACCGCCAACTTGATTAATAATATCGCGAATGTTTACACTCGAACAGGGAAATTAGATGAGGCTTTGAAGCTTTATTTTGAGGCACTAGAAGCTGAAGAAAAAATAGATAATCAAAAAGGAATTGCAGAAGCATATAATAACATTGGTGTTGTTTATTATTATCAACAAGATATTGATAAGACGCTGTTCTATATGGAGAAATCTATCCTCATTGAAGAAAAATTTGGATACAGTGATGTGCTCAAAAAAGGGTATAATAACTTAGGTGCAATTTTCAATTATAATGGAAACTATGAAAAAGCACTCGTCTATTATCAAAAGTCCTATGTTATTAGCAAACAACTAAAAGACCAAAAAGAGATTGGGCTAAATCTCAATAACATTGCGATTGCCCACCGAATGATGGATCAAGTAGATTCTGCAGATTACTACTTAAATAAAAGTTACGAAATCAGATTAGCCAACAATGACTTTGAAGGAATTGCCTACTTTTATCTCAACTTCGCTTCTGTCTGTTCCAATAAAAAAGAATACGAAGAGGCCGAATCGTATTATCAAAAATGTCTCTTGCTTGCTAAAGAAAAAGATTTAAAAATTGTGATTAGTGAAGCCTATCTGAATTATTCAAG
This sequence comes from Herpochondria borealis, assembly GCA_032274145.1. Taxonomy (NCBI): domain Eukaryota; phylum Rhodophyta; class Florideophyceae; order Ceramiales; family Ceramiaceae; genus Herpochondria; species Herpochondria borealis. The sequence continues at coordinate 39,474 of JAVCKV010073038.1, read as the reverse complement.
GTTCGAAAAAGCTCGTCAAAACGATCAAAAAGCCTATGATTATTTGATCTTACATCTAGCGGCTAAAGATTCTGTCTTTAGTGAACAAAAATATAAGGCGATTGCTGAGGTTGAATCCAAATATCAAACGGCTGTAAAGGAAAAGGAAATTCTCAAAAAAGATGCTGAATTGGATCAAAAAAATCTTGAACTTAGTTACAAAAACAATCAACTTATTTTAATTGGAAGTGCCCTAATTATCTTTTTATTGCTGGGCTTTCTATGGTGGAATCACCAACGTTTGCGAGCAAAGCAATTGGAAAAAGAACACGAATTAGAAAAGGCAACGGCTGAGTTGGAAACACAAAAAGAATTGCAACATCAACGACTTAATATTTCTAGAGATTTGCATGATAATATTGGCGCTCAATTGACCTTTGTCATCTCCTCTTTGGACAACCTTAAATATGGCTTTCAGTTAGAACAAAAGTTGGAAGAAAAACTAGCGACTACCGCTTCCTTTACAAGCAATACCATTCAAGAATTGCGCGATACAATTTGGGCGATGAACAAAGATGAAATTTCCTTTAAAGACTTAAAAACTAGAATCCAAACCTTTCTTAGCAAAGCTCAAACCTTTAACGACAACATTGATTTTCAGTTTAATGTTCCCATAGCAATGGCGCCACAAAGTATGCCTTCAGAGATTGGAATGAACATTTACAGGATTATCCAGGAAGCGGTCAACAATAGTTTGAAACATGCACAAGCTTCCAATATAATGGTTGATATAAAAAGTAAAAATCAACAGCTTTTCATTCAAATCCAAGACAATGGCCTAGGTTTTGATCTTGAAACAGCAGAACTTAGTAATGGCTTAAACAATATGCGAAAGCGAGCTGATCTAATCAATGGAACAGCCAAAATCGTCTCCAGCCCCAATCAAGGTTGTAGTATCAATTTACAAATCCCTTTTCCTAATTTTAAATTAGCCCTTGTTTCATGAAAATTAAAATTGCGATCGTCGAAGACAATGTCTTTCTAATGAATGCTATTAAAGAAAAGTTATCTTTTTTTGAAGAATTCGAGGTAGTTCAGACTGCTTTAAATGGGGCAGATTTTCTAGAAAAACTAAAAGAAGATCAAGCCATTGATCTTATCTTAATGGACATCGAAATGCCCAAGCTCAACGGCATCGAGTGCACGCAACAAGTCAAACAGTTACATCCGCAAATCAAGATTATTATGCTAACTGTTTTGGATGACTACGATCATATTTTCAAAGCAATTCGGGCGGGCGCTAATGGCTATTTGTTGAAGGAAGTGAAACCCGACGAACTCCAAAGATCCATTCTGGACACGATGGATGGAGGGGCTGTGATGACACCAATTATTGCTCAAAAAGCACTGCAATTACTTTGTAATCCACGTGTTCAAGATCAACAACCCATCACAGAATCAACTTTAACCAAAAGAGAATTAGAAATCCTAGAGCAACTGAGCCAAGGTCTGTCTAATACACAAATTGCAGACAACTTCAGTCGTGCACCCAAAACCATTCGCAACCACATCCAAAACATTTACAAAAAATTACACGTTCATTCCAAAATCGAAGCCATCCGCAAAGCAAAAGACAACTATTGGATCTAATTCTTTCAGTTTTTGTACAAAATGAGGCAATTGCCTCATTTCAGGAACCACATTTATATCTTACTTTTATGCTATTCTTCGATGCTAATTAATCATCAAACAATAAATAAGAACCTTGTTAAATAGGCATTGCCTATCATTGTTCCAAGCTACTAGGGTTCTCGCCTAGTGGCTTTTTTTGTCTATTCTCCAAAAGGCACTTACGCAATATCTATCATTCCTACATGCCTAAAGAAAAGCTGTTGAAAAGGTGTGCCGCTAATTTGGCTATCAACCCAACCAATATAATTAAACAAGATCAAAAACTCTTTTTTATGATCCTCTAGCGTCGCTAAACTCTTGACCATTTTAGCCCTAGCGTCAATTAATGCGGCTTTATGTTGAGATTGGGGCAGATTAATCAACCTACTTAGTAAGGTAATCAACTCTTTTTCAGACTCTAATAGCAACTCTTTCTTTTTTAAAAGACGTCGAAGGTTATTTAGAAAAGAAGCCAGCAGGATATACGATTCTTCTTCATAATAAATAATCATCTTAAGAAATAAACTAGGGTTCTTAATCAGTCCATTCACTTCTTTGCTAGTCAAAAACTGATCAATAATTGTTAATGCTTGAGCGTTATTTTTCGTTGCATAATGATATAGCGCCATTTTATAATAATAAGAACTAGGATAATGGCTGTGTATGTAATTTTTAATATACTTTACCCTAGATTGATTTTTATCTATGAATTGTTTGAAGTCCTCAAAAGCTCCCGATAAAAGATAAATATCCATTTTATGGAAAAAAATATGCATTTGAATGTTCAGATTGAACAACTCTGGGTTTTGGACATGCATCTCTTCTATTTCTTCTATAAGAGCAATAAAACGCTCTAGTGTCGGAGCATAGACCAACATACTGACCAACGCGCCATAATAATAGAGTTTATTTGCTTCAAAAAGTTCTACTGGTTGTTGTTTTAAAATGAGGTATAATTCATTCGCATAAAAATAAGAATCCTGAGCACTCATAAGAATATTTGCTAAAATTCGCCTTAATTGTAGCTCTTGTGCTAAGGTAGAAATGCCATATTTATGTTGTTCAGAATCGTATTCTGGCAAGGCTTGGTTCATCTCTAACACGGTGTCAAATACCTGTCTAGAGTTCTTATCTTTTACCAGAAACATACTCTGCCCTAATTGAGTTCTATAGAAATGATACTCTTGTAAGTTATCAATTGCTTGTTTATACTTCTGGGTATACCCTTCCAACATCGTAACTGTTACATCAGTATACCGAAAACGTGAATTTTCTAGCATAAACCACCAATCATAGAGTATGGGAAGAAAAAAAATTTTATCATGAAACCTGGCTATTTCTAGCAGTTCTTGGAGTTTCTCTTGTGCATCTATAAGCAATTCTTTTTTGTACAATATTTCCAAATCTCCCAAACCTTCTCGTAGAGTCGTTTCAATATTGCTATAGGCAGGTTGATTCCGAAGGCTCTTTAGAATTAGTTTATAAAGGTATGTTTGGAGACCACTCAATCCTTTGACATTTTGAAACTTTTCCTTAAACTTATCTCTATCAACCTCTTTTGATTTATCTAAATAATCAAATATTTTCAAATAGAAAATATCCTCTTTTTGATTTTGCTTTTTAGTAAATAGCTTAAAGAATCGTTTTTCTTCCTTTTTTAAAGAGGAAATCAACCGATGTAGCTTGACTGTGTTTATTCTACTCATAATAAGACCCTATTAACTAGTAACTTAAACCATAAAAAGAAGCACTGAATGTCTTAAAAATACACTTTTTTAAGCTTGCCTTTATGAATCAAACTTAATATTTTTGGCTAGACACCATTAAACTTAAACAACAATGACGCTAAAACAATTATTCAGTGATTTAGAATCACGCAAAGAGAAAAAAATTCAAGCCGCTCTTGAGTTATTAGAAAATGATTCTTCCCTAAAGGAGCAGGCAGAAAACCGTTATCTAAAATTGATTCAAGCTCGACTAAATGACACAAACGCCACCCTTGCTGACATTGATCAAGCCGCTCCTACCAATGAAGAAATAGAACTGGTGCAAAAAGTATTATCTGGTGGTCATTGTTATAATTTTGAATACTTAGAAGATCAGCAATCAAAAGCTGTTGTTGATTTAATTGGAGGTATTGTCGCTAGTAGTTTGAACATGGAGGAATATCTAGAAAACGCTAACCAAATTACCGTTTATAATGATTTGTGGAAATTTGGTGCTGCGCAATATCAATTTCTCAAAAATGCGTTAAAAGAAGCAATTGATTTATCCTCTAATAGTGGATGGTTTGCCAAAATTGCAAAAAAGGTAAGAGCTGCCAAGATGTGTTATCAATGGCGTTTTGATCATACAGCGTTTGAGGACGCCAATAAGTCCTTAGTTTTGAGAGAATTTATCTACTGTTTGTTTGAAAAAAAGCATAAGGATGATTTAGACAATGGGGTTATTGAAATTGATGTTTTTCAATCTACCGCTCCAAACCTAACGGAAGCCATTTGGTTAATGCTGTATCGCTCTAAATTTATAATCAAGAATACGACAACTATTCAAATTCCTGATTCCACCTTATCATTAGGCTTAAACAAAGATCTCCATTTTAAGATAGAAGCTGATCTTGTAGAGTTTTTGCATGGCCCTTATTATGCTCCGTATAATGAAGAATTTGCAAAAATTTTGATTGGGCTAGAATCTAGAAATGACAAAAAAATTCAAAAGGCATTAAATGAATTAGAAGAAAACAATACCTATAAGAGAATTGCCGAAAGGCGTTATCTCTCTTTAATCAGACTTAGGTTGAACAATCCTTCTGCCACACTTGCAGACATCGCTGCTGCTTCCCCTTCTCAAAAAGAAGTTAAGCTGATTACTTCTAATAAATATTTAGACATCAAAAATTATAGGGTCAACATCAAACACGACAATGCAGAAGCGTGTAAAACCTTTGTCAACTTAATTGGTGGGGTGATCGCTGGGTGTTTAGATATTGACCAATATATCAACCTCGCTAAAACGACCAAAGATGAAAAAGAACTAAATGCCTTGCTTTGGCGCAAAAATAACGATGGCTATGGAGATGCGCTATCTGTTCATTTAAATCGCCATTATCGACTATCTCAAACCTCTGAATATAGTGTTCCCAATGGATGGTTCAACAAAATTCTATGCAAATTAAAATCTACGAATGATCGTACCTTATTTCACAATTTAGATTTAATTAGTTTTCACTTAAAAGAGGACACAGCAACAGCATTTAACGAGTCTGAAATGTTACCTGAATTCATGTACTACATCTATCGTGCGACCTTCAACAATGGCTACCAAATAGACATACAACAAGACGTCTTTCCTAACTTGACGCACCTCTTTTGGATATTTGGTACGATTCCTACGATTAGCATTAAAAACCAGTCTATAAATGTATTGGAAGAACTGCCCCCCAATAACTTATTAACCTACTCTAGAGCAGTACCTAGTTTAAAATCAAACAATAAATAAGAACCTTGTTTCATAGGCAAATGCCTCTCATATTTCCAAGCTCCTAGGTTGCTCACCTAGGAGCTTTTCTATTTTTCAATTCTAAATTCCTTAAAGCAGGCCATCTAATATTTTATCAATTTCTATTTTGTGAGAAGGTCGAGGCATATCTGCATCCACAATTTTTCCGTCTGGGCCAATCAAAAGGAATCTGGGGATGCCTCTAATCATAAAAAAGCTAGCAAACTCAGATTTCCAATTGTCTTCGGCAATCACTTGTACTCCTTGCATTTCTTTTTCATCAACCATCGCTTTCCACTTCTCCAGATCTTTCTTTTTGTCTAAGGAAATACTCATGAAGGTAATATTTTTGCCGTGGTACGCCTCTATTAGCACCTCTAAGGATGGAATCTCTGCTTTGCAAGGAGCGCACCAAGTTGCCCATGCATCTATAAAGATATATTTTCCTTTGTAATCAGATAATTTATGAGCTTTGTCATTAACATCCGAAAATGTCATGTCTGGTACAAGGTTTCCCTTTTTGATCCTTGCATAACCAATTTTCTTTGCTTTAATTTCTTCACATAAAAGACTATCTGGACGAGCCTCCATCACTGCTGTATAAATAGCTTCGTTGTGTGCTCCATCTGGCTCATAATTCCCTTTTAGGTAACGATATATATTTTTTCTAGCAAAATCACTTTCCATGTTTTCCGCATGTTCGATTACTGCTAAATAAGATGCTTTCGTATTATCCGTATTTCTAGTATAATATAGCTGCGCTAAAGGGCCAAATATTGAATATTTTTTATAGAATTCCTCTTTATCAAAATCAATCTTAGCGAATGCCGCATAGAACTTTTCTGAAGGTTTGTAGTTTTCTAATTCCATATGTAAAGCATGTTCTTCTTTATATATTACGTATTCAAACAAACATTCATAATGTATTTCTTCTTTCATAAAAACAGTAAAATCTTTATCCAATCCTTTATAAGTGTCAATAAATTTTTGAATTTTCTTTTCTGCGCCTTGAACATGTGTTGAAAAGGCTTGCTCATCCAGCTTCATGTAAACCTCCCCAGCTCCAAGTTCTGTAGCAAGCGTATCTTTAATGACTTGCAGAATACGGCTGTTTGCAGCACCTTTCCCTGTGAACACACAAGCTTTTTCGAAGTTATTAAATACTGTATTTAGCTGAATATTGAATCCTGGTTTTAGATAACAAAAAACATGTTCCCCTTCTAAATAAAAAACGTACTGTCCGGCAGGCCCGCTCAAGGTATCCGAAAAACGACCTTCAGCATCTAATTGCACATTCTTTCTAAATCGACTATTCTTATGAATAACCATCGCAACCTTATCTTTTACTCCTTTTACTTGCCCAGAGAGTAGACAATAATCAACTTTGGGATCTGTATCTTCTTTCGTAACAGATTTTGTAGAATTACAAGCAAACAGAAACAGACAGATTAGTAATGGTAGGAAGTTTTTCATTGGAATGTTATATAGTTTATATTTTCGTTCTTTGACAAAGAACCCTTTTTTTTACAAAGCTATTAATTAATAGATAAATCGTCAAAAAGAACTCCCATAAATACCTAAATACCTTAGTCTTCGTTCAAATCAACAAAAAAAAACAAGCTAATTTTCAAATTTTTCATCAATATGAGGCAAATGCCTCATTTCATCAATGAGTCGATTGTAATACTTTTGTCTTATAAATTATTTCAATTAAAAACTTGAACAATGAAAAATCAGATTTTCTTCGTAGCAATCGCCCTATTTTTATTCGCTTGTACAAAAGATCCTTTGCAAAATAACACTAATAATAATGCTTCAACTCCTCCTCCAACACCTAATTCTTGTCCAGGTGCAGATGGTGCGCTTTGGGCTGTAAAGTCAATTACCTCACATGATCCTGGCTTTGGTTTTCCTGTTACACAAATAACATTAGGAACTGGTATCGCTTTTTTCTCCTCTAATGGTCTTGCAGGCAACCCAATGGTTCGTGCGAATGTTGGTACCGTTGATTTAAATGGAACGGGAACGGATTACCTGGGAGAAACCTATATTACAAAATTTGACCAAACGAGTGTTTCGGGAGTAGACTTTGCCAATGGTGTAGAGTGGACCGTTTCTGGAGACAATGGCTTCGGAGGATTTACACACAGTCCTAACAATGCATTTCCTACTGTTTCTGAAATCACAAGTCCTGCTGCAGTCACCAAATCTAGTGGGTATACGCTTACTTGTAACACCGTAACAGGAGCTGATTCTGTTTTGTTTCTAATCTCTGGTGTTCAAAAAACAATGGCTGGTAATGCAACTTCTTGTACTTTTTCAGCGAGCGAATTGAGCAGTGTAACAACTGGCGAGAATCAATTGATTCAGATTGTCCCTTATTCTATGAGTTCTGCTGTGTTGGGTGGTAAGACCATTTGTTTTGGAAAAGAAATGGTGCAACAGTTGTCTGTCAATATTCAGTAATACGACTCGAATTTAAATGCACTTAACTATAGCTTTTAAATTAAACCTTAAACATTTTAAGTTCCATCTTTATGAGATGGAACTTTTTTTTTGCAAAAAAAATAATATTTAATACAAAATCGTTATTTCAAATCAAAACCAATTCAAACCCTTAATAATCAAACTATTATTTTTAAAAAAAAACATCTTATTTTTATCTATCGTTTGATCTTTCATTGAATTAAAAGCAAAAAAAACAAAAAAGTTTTCCACCCTCAGGCAACCTTTTGCTATCTTCTCTAATAAGGCTAGTAGAAAGATAATTATCCAATATGAATTCAAACGACCAACTGCTTATTAACAAATGTCTGAAGGACGACAAAGAGGCGATTCACGCCCTTTATCATCGTCATAAGCAATATTGGTTTGGTATCTGTCTAAGATATGCCAGCAGTCGATTCGAGGCGCAGGATATTTTTCAAGAAGCTGTCAGCACCGTGTTTGTGAAATTAAAACAATTCAATGGCGAGAAAGGAAGTTTTATGGCTTGGTCCAATAAAGTTTTTGTCAACGCAGCATTGATGTATTTAAAAAAACACCAGTGGCAACAGTCTTTTAAAGAAATCGAATATGCCGACGAAGAAATTGATATGTCTGAAGATGCTTTGGGAAAAATTACAGCAAAAGAGTTAACTAAGTTAATTCAGCAGCTGCCCTTTGGCTATCGTATTGTTTTCAATATGCGCGAAATTGAAGGCTATACACACAACGACATTGCTAAGACGCTAGGCATTTCTGTCAGTACCTCAAAATCACAGCTCTCTAAAGCAAAAAAAGCATTGAGAGCGAAAATCAAAATTTTGTTTTAACATCATTCAAAAACTAGTCTTATGTTCAATATCACATCAAAGTTATTACTTGCCCTAATTTTTATTTTAGGAACACATTCAATTCAAGCTCAAAAACAATTAATTCGCGAAAAAAATAAAGAAAATACTTCTGAAAAGAAATGGAAAATAGAATGGGGCTTAATTGGCGGTCTAGGTGTTTATAATGCGCTAGAAAGCAAAGGCATGGATTACATTGAATTCATCGAAACGGATGGAGATGGTGTTCAAATAGAACGAAATTCTTATTCTATTATGTATGCTCCTAGACCTGAGGCTGAAATTGGTTTCTTTGGTGAAATAGGAAAAGTTAATAGTATCTTTTCATTCCAAGCTCGTTTGTCTTATATTATGCGTGCTATTCCTAAGCCTGTATTTAGTAGTACACAAACAGGGACAACAACAGAATATACGTCTACTTACCTAAATGGTGTAACAGTTGGAGGTATCTTCTTTTTCAAACCAATTAATAAATTCAAAATTGGTGTTGGTATAGAAGTGAGCAATTTCCTTATCACGGATCAAATTGCCAATTCTGAACATGCCGCATATTCTCAAACACACAGTGGTTCTGTTGCACTAAGAATGGTTTTGTCTTATAATATTAATCCTAGAATAGATATGAATGTTTATGGTCTTTATGGTGAAAACATTGGCCTAGGAAATAATATGGGTGGTGTAGGATGTACGATGGCCGAAGCAACAAATCCAAACTTTGTATCTGCTGGTGTTATGATGACTTATCGCCTTTGTGGAAAAGAAATCCACGTTAAGAAACAAATAAAAGAAAACAAGAAAGTATATAAAATCGATTACACCAAGTCGTAATCTTTTTTTAAAAATCAACATACGAAAAAAGGGGGAGCAAAAGTTAGATTGCTGTTTTGAAGAACAAGAACTGAAATATAGCTCCCCCTTCTTTAAGTATTGAGTGAATATAAATAATATGGAAGACAATAACAATTTAGAAGATTTTTTTAGAAAACGGCTCTCCTCTGTAGACGACAACGATGCGAATTGGTTCAATCCTGATCCAATGACCGATCAGTTGGTTCTTGGGAAACTAACAGCCTCTAAAAATAGTAGTCGTTCTCAGAAAATCTCTAGAGCACTTTTGGCATTGCTCTTTCTATTACTCTTGGGGTATATTGCTCATTTGAAAAACAGCCTATATAATTTATCTAAAGTTAACACACCGCCTGATGCTGCTCATATATCAACGCAACAGATTGCCAAAATAAAACAGATTGATCCAAAAACAAATAAAACTGAAACCGATGTTACTATAATTCCAACAAATGAATCATTGGATACGAAGAACTCAAATTCAGAAACGGATCGTTTAGCTAATATTGAGCGGAAGAAAAAAGCGCAAGCTGCAATTGAATATACAAAGAAAATTGCTCAACAGAGTGCTGCTGCTACCCAAAAGTTAGCCACAAAAAACAATACATTAAAAGCAGAAAATAATACATTAGCAACAGAGAACAATACCTTAACAACTCAATACCAACTTTCAAAAACACATGCAGAAGCCTTACAAGCTTTAGCTCAACAACAAAATAAAAGGATTCAGGCTTTAGAAAATGAGCTTAAAAATAACGATTGTTACCAACAAAATAAAAATGCTGATCTAATACCTATTTTAGCTGGTCAACAAGAACAAAACTCAACTAGTAATGAGTTTTTAGATCCAACCAAAGATCTAACGACCATTATTAATTCAACAAAAAAAATAGCTCAACAAAATGCGAACGCCTTGGCAGATAGCATGGCAGTCGCTAACCTAGCTAAAAATACAGCAGCGAATAATGCTGTTCTTGATGAAAATGCCTTGCTTGCAGACTTAGCGCATATTCAACCCGCACTTTTCCCTTTAAATACTGATCCTGAAACGGTTGAAGGTGATGTTCCTTTCCTTATTCAGAAAAAGAAACGTCGTTTTCATTCTTTAGAATTTGGAATGGAAGTTGGCTTGCATGGCTTGGTCTCAGGAATTGATCGTTCGATAGAAAACCAACGATTAGCTTTTGCAAATAGTCCTACATCTACTACTATAATGCCCATGCATGGAGTCAACTTGGCCTATTCTCCCATCAAAAATTTCTGGATACGCCTTGGCGCTAGAATTGGAGGGATTAGTAGTCTCGTTCAACATAAATTAGGTGTTGTTTATAATGATAATGATCAATATCAGTTACCATCTGGTACAAAGGCGCATGATTTTGTTTTAAATACCAATACCAATTATACAAGGTTTTCAAATGACCTCAGTTTAACCATTCCTCAGAATACGATTAATGGAGATCTGTTTGAACTAGAATACTTTGAATTCTATGACTTAATTCGTGTTCAAGTTCCCATTACAACTGAATACTATTTTGGTTCTAAGAAATTCCAACCTATGATACATCTAGGTCTTCAATGGAATATGTTAAATTATGAATACCAAGTATCTTCATTTGATATCATTTCTAGAGATCAAGCAATTGACTTTAGTGAACCTATTAACGCTAGAAATAGCCAATCCGATAATATTCATTTCATCGGCATTTCAACAGGAGCTGGTCTTAACTGGAATATACGTCCACACTTTTCGCTTCGGGGGCAATTTGCTTACGAAACAAACGTGATGTTCCAAACAGCTACCGCAATGGAAGCCACCACAAACAGCGGTTTTAATTTTAAATTCGGCCTTTATTTTAAATTTTAATACTGCATACAATCTCAAAATAATGCTTTCTGAAAAATCTACTTCTTGGCTTCGTTTATTACAAAAAATCGTACAGGACATTGGTAACTCTATTCTTCTCGCATGTCTACTTTACCTTTTAGGCAGTTATCTACCAATGGTTTTGATTTAAAACCTGTAAAAAATAAAGCAATCTCAGCATAGTTTGAGGTTGCTTTTTTTATCTTTACAGCAACCCTGTAATTGATCTTTAGGATGGGGTAAATGAACCAACTATGAAAATACTTTTTGTATTCCTCTGTTTTTTTTCCTTTTATCTCCCTATAATAGGCCAATCGTACAGTATATTAGAGCAAAGTAATAAAGACAAAGTCAATCAAGATATTCTTATTCTATTCAATAAATACCTCAATCATCGAGTAGGTGAATCCGAAGCCAATTTGCACCAGTGCGCTGGTAAAGAAGGCATTACTATGAAATACAATATTCTAGATTATCAACTAGATACGGCTTCTTTTAATGTCCATGCTGACAGTTTATTACTAAAAGGCATTTTTGAATGGCGTTGGGCACGTGTGTTTACCAAAACAGTTGAAAATTGTTGCAAAGAAGCACAAATTGAACAAGAGAACTTAGAAACATATCGTTTTGAAGCCTTGTTTCTTCGAGAAGACAATTATTGGATTATTACTTCCTTAAAAGCACCCAATGTTTGGAAGGAAGATTTTTATTTTTATACGCAATAAGGAATAGTTTAACAATGGCAAAAAAAACAAAATTCTACGTCATCTGGGAAGGCAATGAAACGGGCATTTTTAAAACATGGAAAATCTGTCAAAAGCATATTAAAGGCTATGGCGGTGCCAAATATAAGTCATTCCCAAGTTTAAGAGAAGCAGAAGAAGCTTTTGCTGGTTCTTATTTTGACGCAATAACACCAAGTAAAAAGAAAAAAATTGACCCTAGTCTAGCAGGAATACCTGTTTGGACATCTATAGCAGTAGATGCTGCTTGTAGTGGTAATCCTGGGTTGATGGAATATCAAGGGGTTGAGACGAATACTGGCAAACTATTGTTTCGCATTGGGCCGCTCGCTCAAGGAACCAATAATGTTGGTGAATTCCTAGCCCTTGTTCATGGTCTAGCCTTTTTGAAACAACACAACAGTCCACTCCCCGTTTATACCGATTCTAGAATTGCAATGGGTTGGATCAAAGCAAAAAAATGTCGTACAAAAGTTGCAAAGACAAATGCCAACGTCAAAATTTTTGAATTGATAAAAAGAGGCGAAAAGTGGCTTAAAAACAACACCTGGGAGACAGAAATCCTCAAATGGGAGACAAAAGCATGGGGCGAAATTCCTGCTGACTTCGGCAGAAAATAGTATTGCTATTAAAATATACGTAAGAACTATTAAAAATCATTTCTTTTTTAGTATATTGAGGGCAGTTTGTTACCAAAATCCTTAGACAAAACATATATGATTGCCATACAGATCCAACTTAGTTCTAACTTATATTTACGCGACCCACAAGAAACAAAGCTAGGTAAAAAGATAATTGAGTTTAGTATCATCCTTATTGATGAACTTGGTTTCGAAAAATTTACGTTCAAAAAATTAGCTACAAAAATTGATTCTACGGAAGCTTCAATTTATCGCTATTTCAAGAACAAGCATAAATTATTGATCTATCTTGTATCTTGGTACTGGGAATGGATGAAGTTTCAGATTGATTTCAATACAATGAATATTGAAAACGTAGACAAGCGATTAAAAATCGCGCTCTCTGTCTTGGTCGAATCTTCTCAAAAAAACCCTGCAATTGGTTATGTTGATGAAAATCTATTGCACAAAATTGTTGTCGCAGAGTCAAGCAAAGCTTATCATACAAAAGCAGTTGACGTAGAAAACAAAGAAGGTTATTTTGCCAACTATCGCGAATTGTGTGAGTGTATTTCTAAGATCATTTTAGAAAAATGTCCTCAATATCCTTATCCAAAAGCATTGGCTTCTTCCTTAATTGAAATGGCCAATAACAACATCTATTTTGCAGAGCATTTGCCAGCCTTAACAGATGTTCGCCTTAATAAAGGAAATTTGGAAGACATCAAAAATCTATTAGAACATTTTGCCTTTGCTTCTATTGCCTCTAAATAAGTAGATCATTTCAATGCCATAAGTAGAAGAACAACACGCTCCTACCTTGTTGCTGCTCTCCTCTAGATCACACGGATGATCGAGGAGCTTTTCCTATATGCAATCGCTTTGTTGAGAAATGAAAGTTAAATAACCTATTATTTCATGAAAAATAAAACGGCCTATTTTGGATCTGCCATAATCCTTGCATTCTTTTTATTTACTATTATTTATAGTAAATTACCCAACAATGCTAAAGCAACAGAAAACTTGGTCGTAGAAAACAACCCAGAGACCAAAGAGATAAAAGAACCCATTCCCTTTACTTCAAATACCCCTGGTATTATTCCTATAGATGCTATAGAATCCATCATAAACCTTGGCTTATTAGGGCACTATTGGAATCATAAAATTGTTCGCACGAATGATCCTAATAGTGGGGATGAATCTTTATTTTTCACGATTAATCCAGAAAACAAAAACAGTCTTTCTTTCAAATTCACAGCTTATACTAAACATGGAGATCGTTATGTTGAAAATCATTCTACTTGTAACAGTATTCCTTTCAGCATTATCAATAATACCTTATTTATAGACACTGATGAATACACTTGTTTCCATCCATTTAATCGTATGTGTTTCTTAAAAAAAGGGAATCAAATTGGAATTTCTTTTGATGGAAAACATATTGCTTTTTACAGCAAATCAACTATATTCCCTAATACCGATGCTCATATCCTATTAAAGGGCTTATACCCCAGTTATACTATCTTAGGAGATACAATAGCAGAAGATGGAATTGATAGTAAAGTACAGATTCGTTCTATTGAAACATTCGAACAAGATAACGATGCATATAGCCTTGTATTTCTAATTGACCAATATTATATTGAATATGACCCAAGGCAAGGAGGTGACTTGACTAGTGCCCTAAGTCTTGCTCTTTTCAAAAAAACGGAACAGGGGCATCAATTGATATACTTTGACGATCGACCTGATTATAGCAATTACGATTATAAAATAGATCAACATAAGACTTATGACATTCCTGAAAATTTTAGAATTCAACAGATTGGGAAGAAACATTTCTTTTTGAAAGAAATTATTAATGAGATCGAAGGGCATCTAGTAAAAACAGTCTATTACTATGATTTATTGAAGCGAAAAGAGGTCTTCTCACATAAACTAGAGCAGTATACAATTGATTTAAGTGGGAAACGAAAATATACCTATCGCAAGCAAATAGATTTCTCTGAAAAGACTAGCGATTGCGCTTTTATTATAAATACATGGAACGTAGAGGACAATATTATCAAGCCGCTAAAGATGGCTACTTATGTCTATGATGAAGATTCGAATGAATTCATCAAACCTAATAACTAAGCAATAAATGTCAAAAGAAAAATAAGAATTTAGTATCTTTAGAAAAGGAAGCTTATGAATTAGAAGTCATTCACTTAGCTTGGCATCATTTTCAATAGACATCTATAAAGAAATCCCTTATTGAGTCATCTTAAAACTTAAAAGCTCCTTATTTTATGAAACATCTACTACTTTTTATACTCTTACTAACGGTATCTAATCATACCATTGCTCAAAGCGATGAAGTAAGAAATGCTTGGGACAAAGCCAAAGATCTTTGCAACGACAATCAATATGTGAAGGCAATGCCACTTTTGCAATTCGTCTATACCGAAATGCCGCGCTCTCTTTGCTGTTATTGGTTGGGCCTAGGTTATGATATAAAAGATCAACGAGATTCTGCCATTTATTATTACAAAAAAAGCATAAAAAATAGTCGTAAACCACAACTTGCGGCTGTTGACAATATGATCCGTTGTCATTTACGAAATTTAGATTTTGAGACGGCCTATTCTGTTGCCTGGGATGTCATTAAAAAATATCCTGGCAATGAAACCTTTTTAGAGGAATTCAAAGATGTCTGTCTTTGGGCCTATTATATCAAGCACTTAGATTTCAAAAAAGCCTATCTGAGTAGCACAAAATTGAACAAAGAATATCAAATTAAAACCGTTACAGAACAGTATTTAATTCTTCGTAATATTCGCAATGAAGAAGGCCAACACATGCATGTCGGCAATCGTCAATACAAAGGCCAGCACGAAATTTGGAAATGCCGTTTCAATAATACCAAAAAGGATATTGATGTCAAATTTCATTTGCATGATCACAACTTAGATCGTCAACTAGAAGAGCAACACAAAAAAGCAAAAACAGTCTACAATAACAAAGAAAACCCCATACACATTCGCTTAGGAGCCTTGATGGCTTTGACGCCTTTTGATGATAAAGTCATGTTGGATTTATTGGCTTCAGCTAATGAAGAAGTCCGCGTTTGTGCTTGCTCAGAAGTTAATTCTGCAACTTCTAACAAAGTAAAAAAAGCATGTATGAAAGACGATTCTGAAGTGGTAAAAGCTATGTGTGAGCATTTAGGTGCCTTCAAGTAGATTTCTTATTTTTTTTAAGTAGAAGCTTCCCGAAAGTTTGGAACTTTCGGGAAGTTTCTACTTAAAAAAATAGAGCAAGCTCAACAAAATTTGCACCACAAGAATCCCGTAAACAGGTCCTTTGAATTCCATCTTTTGTGTTTTGTGTCGCCAAACCTGCATGCCTAAGATCGTCCCAAGAGAACCACCAATGGTAGCAGCAACAAAAAAGTGCATTTCTGACGTTCGCCATTTCTTCTTGTTGGCACTTCGTTTGTCCCACCCCATTCTAAAGAAACTATAGGTAGAGATCAGCAGAATCCAAGCTAAAATTATTTTAAGAGTCATAATACAATAGGCTTTAATTAAATATCCAATAAGCCTTCAGGCAAAGACATTTTTACGGTTTTAGTCGCTTCATCTATGGACAAAATCCAAGTGTCTAACAATGGAATTAAAATTTCTTTTTCTTTGTAAGTCACGCCTGCCATTTCCTGTTGAGGATATTCAGCAACATAGTTAATTGGTCCTACTTCGCCCATTTCTTCTTCATGCAACACATAACCTTCTAAATAAGAGAATTGAAGCCCTGTATCGTTTATTTCTTCTTCTGTTAAACTAACATCTTCCTCTCTTAGATAAATGCGTTTATTCGTAAACAGCGATGCATCTTCTTTGGTATCGATATCTTCAAATTTGAGAATCAAGGTTTCTTTACCACGCAAAGATTCCAAAAAATAAGGTGCTGTTTCTCCTTTCGTTTTAATAAAGAAAGCCTCTACTTCTGCTACATCTGCCCAAAAACGTTCATCAATACTTGCTTTGATTTCGCCATTTAGGCCATGCGGTTTCTTAATCTTTCCAATTTCTATATAATTCATATTCTAATTTCTATGACAACCTTTTGTCTCTTTTTTTGTTTACCTTTGAGGTCAATAATTAAGCAATTACTATGATAAAATTTATCTTAAACTTATTCAACCCATCCAAACACAAAAATACGAAAACTATGAAGTGGAACGAACTCAATAGCATAAATGATTTAGAAACAGCTATAAAAGCTTCCCATAATGAGCCTGTTGCTTTATTCAAACACAGTACCCGCTGTTCTGTTAGCTTTATGGCAAAAAAGAACATCGAACGTTTTTGGGAATTGGACATCGACGCTTATTATTTAGATTTAGTTGCGCATCGCGATGTATCTAATGCTATTGCTCAACAATTAGACGTTCAACATCAATCACCTCAAATGTTGTTAGTTAAAGATGGAAAGGTCTTATACCACGCTTCACATGGTTCTATTGATGTCGATGCAATGGGGGAACTTTTATAAAAGTTCCGCTTTTTTCTTTTCTTCTAACCTTCTTATAAAAGTTTCGAACGCTTCTACATTCTTCTTATTTCTACCAAAATCAAAAGAAGTTGTGCGAAGTGTAGATTGACTGATGAGTAACAATTCGAATAGGCCAGGTTGATGATTGATTGATTTTACAATCATTTTTTCGCCTTGTACCCCCTTTTTATTCTTAAAGTACAATTGATTACTTTCTTCAAGATAAAGCAATTTATCGTATTTAGAGGTATTATCCAATACTTCGAAAATTTCAGCTAATCTCAGACTCGTAATTAATCTACGTTTTACCTTCATACATGATTCAGGTATCATTATCGTAAACAACACGGATAGGCAATAAGAAATCAATGCCACTGCAAAGTAATTGGGAATAATACTACTGTGGCTATAAGCTAATGATTCGGGGAAGATTACCTTCACCCAATAGTACCAATAGACGAGCGGAAATCCTAAACAAAAATAGAAGGTCGTCCAATAAACATTATCTTCTGGAGGATTATAATACGCTTCTTCTATCTCATTATCATTATTTAAATGATCACCATCTAAAATATCACTACCAATAAATTCGTTGTTCTTTGAATGATCTGTTGCTCCTTTTTTAAATTTCGAAAGAATCCATACAATTAGAGCGGTGATCCCCAATATAATATAAACAAAGCAGCAAGCAAGTGATACAAGCCCATAATACAAAGCCTCTTCATCTGCCTTAGTACAACTACAAAGTAGAAATAAGAGAAAAAAGGAGGTTACATTTGATAATTTTATTTGGCTGAATACTCGCTTCATAGCACTTCAATTTATACTTAGTACCTAATTAACAATCAAAAAATCAGGAATATCTTCTTGATTAATCAATTCTAAAGCGCCTTCTGCATTTTCTTGAACCAAGATCATGCCCTCATTGGGTAACTTGCGTAATTCAGGAGCAATATTATGTGCAACAAATATGATATCTCTGTCTAACAAGTCATCTATGGTTGGATATAATTTACCAATTCTACTCACCAAACTATATTTTTTCCCTTCCGATTCAATTGTCAAGTTTAGAAAGCGTTTGGTTCCTTTGACGGCTACTGCTGCGAGTACTTTTCCTCGTTGAAAAGAAACTTCTGCATAAAAATCAGCATTAATAGCTCTTCGAATTGGGTATTTTAGACGACGAGTCAAGACTTCTTGTTGCAACCACAAATCCATCACCTGTTCTTTTGGTGTTCTACTGTTACAAACAACCTTTACTGGAAAGTTTTTGGGTACATAAACCTGAGCAACAACCTCATCTGTTAGTTGACGGCCTTGTACAGCAATTCCATGATGAACATCGGGCATATAAACTCGTAAAATCTTCTCTTTACGCTTTCCATACATACTATACCTTCCTTGTCGAAACAATTTTCGTTGAATGTCCATTGACATAGAAAAAGATTCTAGTTGTGTATAAGTACGGACAATTTTCTTATCCCAATCGATGATTTCATAAGGAATTTGCAAATCGATTAAAATCGTATCGCTTTCTTTTAGAGAAAAGGAGCGTACATATTCTTTTAAATATTGATCTTGTGCAGATAGGTCTGAGTAAACTATTGAGGTTAAAATTATTACAAAAAGTAAAGTTCTCATAAACAGTCAAAAATTATATTAGTAGAGATGAGATAATAATTTTATAGGTCCTCAAATATAAAGCTATTATTTAAGATTCTTTGATAATTAATTACTAAAAACTACTACCGTTCCCTATTATAGGGTAAAAGGCAGGTTCGTCTCTTCTAAATAAGTTTTTTTTTGTACAAGATCAATCTACAAGGGAAATAATCTTCCACCAAGCAACTTGAGTGTTGCTAGAATTTCGTCCAAGAATTGATTTGTTCAGTTCTCTTTTCTCCAAATAAAAAAGAACATGCTCCAGAAGAAACTATACATCTTGAATTCCAATAATTAACCTTAGCATCAATCATTTGAAATTCATCAATTTAAAGTAGTTCATTCTCAAACATGTTCTCGAAAGGAGTCAACCTTTCTATCATCTATTTATTCATTTACTTTTTCGTCAACAAAAAGCCATGCTCCTTTACAAAATCCAATCTCCAACATCGAATCAATCTGTTGGTGAAACACTAAATGGTGGTTCTTTCTTAATTGGAGAATATTTCAAGGTAACTGATCAAACTTATCACAATTAATGACTTTATTATTGAGAGATATTTTAAAATTGAACAGCAATTGTGGTTGATTATATTTTAGCCAAATATAGCTGCTGATAGAGACTGCCCAACGCCTCCTGCTCCTCCTATAATAACTGCGCCACCTCCTGTCGCAAGACCAACAACAGCTCCTTTTACAGCTCCTTTACCATCTTCTTTGGCTATATCCCAAAAACCGCAAGTTTCACAATGATCGGTTCCTGCCTCTTTAAACTTTGCTTTCCAAGTAGGTAGATTTTTTTCCCAATAAAGATAGCTATGTCTGAATACTGAAGCGGCACATAAAATGATTACTTTGTCTGAAGCAGAAACAGTAGTACTGTTCATGATTATATCTTCTATTTTTTTGATAATAATACATCCTGTCTCAGAATTTCTAGGAGTTCCATTAACAGGAGAAAGAGAATCCAACATTTCTGTAACATATCGAGCAGCAACTCCTCCCATTCCAATGCTAGTCATATAATTTGTAGGGTCTACTGTTGGTCCAAAGCCATCAAATATTGTTTTATTAGGCAAATAAATATTATCATAAGACACATTGGCAGCAGGATTTTGCGTTGCAACACGGTCAAAAGCTTTCTTGAAGAGGTCATCTTTACTTACAGATGGATCATGAAATATTTCTTTTAATATTTCATCCAAATAAGTATTATGATCTGCTCCTACATTATCGTATGGATTTAAGGAATTTTTTGCATAACTCTCAACTATCATATCTGTCGTTGGAGGTTCTATCTCTGTTGTCTTATCGCAAGAACAGATAAAAAACAAAGAAGTAATAAATAAGATCGTTAATACATTAAAAAAGTTTTTCATTTGTAGTTTTTATTGTTTATAAAAAAGTCAGATTATTAAGTCATTAAAAAAAATTCTTTGACAAAAACATCCTTTCGATAAATACAAAGGAACTATAAATGATCTGGTTAAACAAACTAAAAAAAAACTTCTAATTAGGCTTCAACCTCAAAAAAACAAACTCTAACAAATTAATTACCAACCTTTTAAATAAATTCTAAATATTACTTTTTGCAATTGTTTTTCGAATGCTCTCCCCTTCTAGTTGGGCTTCAATCCAATAGATTACAATCCCACTTCGATAAAATTCTACATCCCCTTCTTTTTTTTCAAATAGCTCTGATATGTTTATTTTCAATTCCTCTAACAGTACTTTTTTTTCTACTTCTGTGCTATCCAATAATTTGACTAGCCGATTGAGCAATAGGCTTTCAAATTGATAATAAAAGCCCTCTTTTTTCAAAAAATATTTTGCGTTTTTGACAGCAGATTCCAAATAACGCTCATTTTTTAATTCATAATGCACCAATAAATTCAGAAAGTAAGACAATGCTTTTTGATGAGTTGAATTCATATTCTTTTCTAAGCTTTTTGCCCGTTCGATATAAGCTAAAGCAGTTTCATAATTCCCTAATACAAAGTTAGTCCGTGCAAAATTGTAGGTTATGGACCCCAAATGATCAGGGTCTAAGACTTCATGCAAAGCAAAAAGTTGTTCATAATCATTATCTAATACCGTCGTTATGTATTCTAACTTATCTACATTGTGACAATATCTAGAATGCCATAACAACACATAATACATTTGAGTGATTTCTAATCTCTTTGTAATGGGTTTTAAGCTTTGAAAAACAGTTATAATGTCTAAAATTTCTTCAAATCGTTTTAATTTTTCACAAATTAAACCCCAACAGTTTAAGGTTGAAAAAAGCGAATCATATGCATTTTCACTTTCTATTCCAGATACTTGTCGAAAAGCAATTAATAGTTTCACTTCTTTATAGGCATTTTCATAATCTTGAAAGAAGTAATAATAATAGAACCTAGCCCCATAATAAGCTGTTTTTGATGCTGGTGTTTTTGCAAGACGAACATCTTGAAAAATAGGGTTGTTTAAGATCCTCTTACATTTTTGTTTATGCTGCTCTTCTCTCAATGAAAAATATTGTTGAATGTGTTCCAAAAAGTCAAAAAACAATTCTTGATATTCTATCTCTTGATCAAATAAATCTTTCAACGTTCTTCGTTCTTTTAACAGTGTTTTTCGATATTGAACACTGTTGTTTGTTTGTCGATAATTAACGATCTTCAGATGATTTATTTCTAATAATTTATGAATAGCTCCTACTTTATCAGCTATTTTAGTTGCATTATTCAGTACTTTGTTAGCCTCTTGGTATAATGATTTTTCTAATAAAATCGTTGCTTCTTCAATTAGGTTATTAATTTTTTTAATACTATTGGGAGCTCTATGATTGTAAAATTGTAAGCTTTTAATGAGTTGTTTGTATAGATACGATTTAGTTGCAGCAAAATGTTGTGCAAAGGCAGCCGTTCTAAACTTCCGTTTAAGTTTTGCTTCATCATATTCATGTTGTTTACTAATTGCTTCAAACAACATTAAATAATCCTTTTGTTCACCTGT
This sequence comes from Herpochondria borealis, assembly GCA_032274145.1. NCBI lineage: Eukaryota > Rhodophyta > Florideophyceae > Ceramiales > Ceramiaceae > Herpochondria > Herpochondria borealis. The sequence goes on along the minus strand of JAVCKV010073038.1, from coordinate 17,717 downwards.
TATGTGCGTTTTTGCATATTTTTTGAAATAGGCTTTCTCGCTTTTTGTTAGTGATTTTATTATTAAAAATAATTTATTTTGTTCCTTCATAAATTACCTTGAGCTTTTTTTATTTTAGGGTTTTCGAATAGACATTATCACGAAACGAAGTTCGGCGAAGCTAATCAAGTGGTAGAGGTTACCAATTTGTAGAATACTTGTGATAAAATCTAATATAAAGCTATTATTTAAAATTACTTGATAATCTATCGCTAAAAACTACCACGGGATATACAGCGTATCTCTATCATAAGATAAAAAGGTAAAAATACCATGTCCCCCATCTACATTCGAAAGTACTCCTGAGGGTTTTACGAATGGATTTAAATTAGCTTCTTCTGCTTGCCTTGAGGTTGTCAAATAATCGTGATAAGTTTGGTCAATATGATAAATCGTACCAATAAGACTATCTGTTCTAAAAAACTCATAATTGCTGATATGACTAATTTCTCCCGTTGAAAAAGGCGATTGATCATCAATTACTTGGTCGAATTTAGGATTCTCTGCAACATACTTAAAAAAGGAATTTGGGTCTTTCTTAGATAAGGAATTTTTGTGTAATATAAATCGATAGTAATTATCTTCATTAAGGTTATCATTACAACCTAAAATGCCCAAAGCAATCGTATCTAAATTGAATTCAACTTCTAGTCGCGTTATTGGAACCGCAGGAATAAATTTAGTTATAGCAGTCACATGGCGATCATTTACGGTATCCCATACTTCCAAAAAGAAATCATTACTATAATCTAGTGGACAAATTTTATCGGTTCCATAATTAAAGATTCGAGTAGAATCCATATTCCAAAAGGGTAAAATACCACAACCATTACCAATATAAAGCGCTTCTTCCAAGGTATCTCGTATTCCATTGTGTGAAATGATAACAATAGCATTACGAACAAAAGGGCAAATATCAGTTGCATCAAAATAATCCTTTGTTTCGGTCAATAGCAAACGATATGGTTGCCCTGCTTCCAAATAACATTCAACGACCAAATTGTTCTCACTGGTCTCCAAACTGATATCAATCGTATTCTCCAGCTTTTTGCAAGCCATTATCCAAACTATAAATAATAATATAATAGTTAATCCAGTTAAATTTTTCATAGATCTACCATTTAAAATTCCAGGTTATACTTGGAATGATTGGAAATAAAGAAACCACTTTTGCTTCAAATTTTTCAGGAATTTGAGTACTGTTAGCCCCACTACTACCATCTGCAAAAACAGCATCGATATACATAAAGAACGTATTTCGTCGATCATAGACATTGTAAACACTAAAAGTAATATCGCTTCTGAAACGGTTCTTCTTTAATGGAAACAATTCCCAAATCAAGCCCAAATCCAAACGGTGGTAAGCTGGCATCTGAAAACCTCCTCGTTTAGAATAAATAGGAATAAATTGAAATAAATTGGTGGCGGTAATGTCCATTTGGAGGTATCTTTTGGTCGGTACGGTGACCGCAGGTCCAGTTCCATAGACCCAAGAAGCGGACAAAGTAATTGGGAATTTGGGGTTTTTCCAAGGAATATCCCAAGTAATAACGGCCGAAATATCATGTCTTCGATCTTGTAATGGATGATAAGGCTCACCACCATTTGCTTGATCAAATTGTCGCCAAGTCCAAGACAAGGTGTAGCCAATCCATCCTCTTAAATTACCATGTTTCTTTTCTAAATAGACTTCAAAGCCATAACTGGATCCCTTTCCAAAAATAAATTCTTCATCTAGATTATCATTGACAAACAAGTTGGCGCCATCTCGAAAATCGATTTGATTGTGCAACCATTTGTAATAACCTTCTACATTGATAAAAAAGTCTTTCCCCAGTGCCACGGAAACACTAGCTGCAATTAAATCAGAAGCTTGAGGAGCTACGGTCTTATTAGATGGATACCAAATATTGGTAGGCAAGGTCGCGCCTGATGTAGAAACTAAATGCAAATACTGACTCATCCGCGCATAAGATGCTTTTAAAGCAACCTTTGGATGAACGCTATATTTAATAGCTAAGCGCGGTTCTATCCCCGCATAAAATTTAGAGTCATTATAAAATCCACTAAATCGAAGGCCTGTAAGTATCTTTAGTTTTGAATTGATCGTCCAATCATGCGATAGATATGCGGCAAATTCAGCCGCATCAAAGATAGCACCTGATGTGGCATCAACATCTACATTATCCTTTGTTCCCAATTGTCCTATAGAAAGTTTATGATAGATAGCATTCCCTCCAAAACGCAGTTCATGCTTTGTGGAAGGCGTCCACATAAAATCTGTTTTCAAGTTAAAATCTCGAATGCCAGAACTTAAATCAACCTCAATTCCTCCGTAACTCGTCCCAACATTATAGCTATAATCAGAAAAGGTAAAAGAGGTATTGGCAAACATTTTAGACGAAATTCTTCTATTCCAACGCAAGCTCGAAGCAATGTTTCCCCATTTTAAATCAAAATTAATCAGATCGCCTCGATAAAGAAAAGCATCTCGACCAAAATAGCCGCTCAAAAATAAACGATCTTTGGGACTAATATCATAGTTTAACTTAACATTGACATCATAAAAACTATACGCAGGTATTTCAGCCCAATTAGGATTATTTTCATTCGCTTTATCTAAAATAAATGAAAACAACTCCAAATAAGATCGACGTCCAGATATTAAAAAAGAACCCTTGTCTTTCTTAATCGGCCCTTCTACCGTCAAGCGAGCCGAAATGATTCCTAAACCACCAGACACACTCATTCTTTTTCGGTTTCCTTCTCGCATTCTAACATCAATAATCGAGGAAAGTTTGCTTCCAAATTGAGCAGGAAAACCAGCTTTGTACAGTTTTACATTTTTAACAGCATCCGAATTAAATGTACTGAAAAGCCCTAGTAAATGAGTTGGATTATAAATAATTGCTTCATCTAAGATAAAGAGATTTTGATCGACTCCTCCACCTCGAACATAAATTCCAGCAGATCCTTCTACTCCTGATTGAACGCCTGGTTTGAGTTGCAAAATTTTTATTATATCAACTTCACCAAACATCGCCACAATTTCTTTGGCCTCTTTTGCGGTGACTTCATCCACACCCATTTGAGTAGAATTCAGTTGCTCTACATTGGAATTAGCCCTTACAACAATCTCGTTGATTGATTTAACATCTGAAAGTTGGATATTGAGAACGGTGTCTTTTGACAAATAAAAGCGATGCAGCGACGACTCATAACCAATAAATGAAAACCCTAGAGAAATACTGTCTTTGGCAATTGACAACGAATAGAAACCATACTCATTTGTAACGGTTCCGATCCCACTTGTTCCAATAAAAACATTTGCTCCAATTAATGTTTCTCCAGATTGAGCTTCTGTAACAGTACCACTTATTGTATAACTATTCTTCTGTGCATTAGCTGAAACAACAATGAACAGAAGAATAGTTATACAATAAAAAGAATAACGAAATGGTTTCACAACTTAGTAGTTCTATCAAAAAACTATTGCAGCAAAAGAACCTTCCTTAAGAACTACAAAAGCTTAATGGGTATAAAATCAAAATATGGGGTCCGTTGAATTTCAACAATTCAAATGCTCCATTTTTTGAACAAATTGATATGACAAAATTATTCATATCTTCTTATGGGGTCTACTAAGAAGGCCATGTGTCTGTGAATTCGACAATAACTACTCCTAATCTATCTAAAAAGTCGTTATAGCACGTTTCCACGCACAAGTATACGTCATTTTTTTTAGTCTTGCTTAATTATTTTATTATTTAACTTGACTACCATTTGTGGCAATATCTTGTGGTCCGACAAAAATTAATTTGCCATCTGCGTTCTCAGCCATTAAGATCATTCCTTCAGACTCAATGCCCATCATTTTTCTTGGCGCTAAGTTCGCAACCACAACAACTTGCTGACCAACAACAGCTTCTGCTTCATAATGAAGTGCAATACCAGAAACTACGGTACGTTCCTCAAAACCTAAATCTACGGTCAATTTTAATAGTTTTTTGGCTTTTTTGACCTTTTCTGCTGCGATAATGGTTCCTATTCTAAAATCTACTTTAACAAAATCGTCAAAAGTGCATTCCGCTTTTACAGGTTCTGCCTTCTTTTCTACTTTTGCTTGTTCCTCAACCAATGTTTGCAATTTTCCTTTTTGGATCTCGATCAATTCTAATCTAGATTTGTCTTTTCGATCATTAATTTTTGCAAATAATAACTCTGGAGCATTCACTTGATGCCCTGCTTCCAAAATTGGAGTAGAAGCCGTTAAGTTTGCTTTTAAAGTCTCAAAATCGCCTGATTCTAATCCTTTCAAACCTAACAAAGCACGTAATTTTGCAGCTGTAAAAGGTAAAAATGGTTGTGCTGCTATACTGAGTACACCAGCAATTTGCAAGCTCAAATTCATCACTCCATTGACCAATGCTGAATCTGGATCAGTTTTCCAAACTTTCCAAGGTTCATTGCGTTGCAACAAGATATTTCCAAAACTAGAAATCTCCATTAAAGCCTGAATCGCATTTTTGAATTCATATTAAGATAAACTGTTCTAAGTTGAGCACTTTTTGATTTAACACTTCCAAAGCCGAAGTGATACTCGTTTTTTGACCTTCTTCTACATCCAATATTTCGGTAGATAAATCACAAGTAGGTACTGCACCTGCATAATATTTATGCGTCAAACTAATCACTCGATTGATAAAGTTACCTAAGTTAGCGACCAACTCATTATCATGTAAGGCAACAAACTCGTCCCATTTGAAATCGCCATCTTTATTTTCTGGTAACGTACGAATCAACGCATAACGCAACGCATCTTCTTTGTTATGAAAAGTCTTAAAATCTTCTAGATATTGATGTTGCTCAATGACCCAACCTTTGGATTTGGAAAATTTACGGCCTTCCAAGTTTAAGAATTGATTCGCTGGAACATTTTTAGGCAATACATAATCACCATGCGCTTTTAACATTGCAGGAAAGACCACACAGTGAAACACAATATTATCCTTACCGATAAAGTGAATGAGTTCTGTATTCTCCCCTTTCCAATAAGGTTCCCAATCTTTATTATTGTCCAAAGCCCATTGCTTGGTCGAAGAAATATAGCCAATTGGAGCATCAAACCAAACATAAAGTACTTTGCCTTCTCCTCCTTCAACAGGTACTGGAATTCCCCAAGTCAAATCACGTGTAATTGCTCTAGCTTGCAAACCACCTGTTTCTTCTCCTGTTGTTTTATCTACTTTTTTATCAATCCAAGAATTACATTGTCCAATTACATGGGCTTTCCATTCTTTTGGATCGTGTAATTGAAGGTTTTCTACCTTTCCTTCGTTAATCCATTTTTTCAACCAATCTCCATGTTTGTCCAACTTGAAATACCAGTGTTTCGTTTCTCTAAGAACAGGTGTTTTTCCGCTCAAGGTAGACTTTGGATTAACCAACTCTGTAGGTGATAAGGTAGAGCCGCAGTTTTCACATTGATCTCCGTAAGCTTCCTCATAGTCGCATTTTGGGCAAGTTCCTAGTATATAACGATCTGCCAAAAACTGATCGTAATCGGCATCGTAATATTGGTTGCTTACTTTTTCGTCAAATTGATCGCCTTTTTCTACTAGTTTTTTGAAAAAATCTTGTGCCGTTTTATGATGTAATTTAGAACTAGTTCGATCATAATGATCAAAAGAAATTCCCAATTCTTCAAAGGTTTTTTTATTCAAATTATGATAGGTATCAATAATATCCTGTGGGCTTCTACCCTCTTTCTTGGCACGTATTGTAATCGCTGCTCCGTGCTCATCCGAACCACAGACGAACAAAACATCTTTGCCTTGTAAACGCAAAAAACGCGCGTAAATGTCCGCAGGTAAATAAGCTCCAGCCAAATGGCCCAAATGAAGCGCTCCATTCGCATAAGGCAACGCTGCTGTAATAGTATATTTCTTATTCATCTCTTGTTTTATTTTTCGTTGATAATAGGGTTTACTACAAAAACAGGTTCCTGAATTCATTAGAATTAGCAATACAAGCATTCTTAGTATAAAGTTCCCTAGGGCACAAAAATAAACACTAGCCTCAAAAAAGCTAGTGTTTATTTAATTATTTCTATAAAAACTCAAATTGAGTTCAAAATTTTCAACATGTTTTAGTTCACCTTTCTAGAGTGAATCAAAGAATAACCACCAATGATTGAATAACCACAGAACAATAAAAGATGGAATGGAACCATTCCCCATATGCCGTTAGCAATTGAAACAATTATAGTAGTCAAAAAGACTAAAGCTAAAAACATTTCGGCTTTGGCCATTACTGGAATAGACTTCGTAATATATTTGTTCTTTTCCAATCCTTCTAGTTTACCTAATTCCTCTAAATTGAACTTTGGTGTACGAACGAAAGGAGATCTTTTTCCAATGTACCCTTCAAAAGCAGCCATCGCATTGTGCAAGGCCAATCCCATAGAACAGGCTAAGAAAAAAGGAAAACCTGAAATAAAACTCAACAGCGTTTTGAAGCTAAAACCACCTCTAGTATGCTCAAAGGACAACCAAAAGAATAAGGTGACCATGATCATATTCAAAGAACCTAATGCAGCATAAGACAAGACTTGATTATAGATAACGTCCTGTCCTCTATACAAAAATTGAATGTACACCAAAGGAATACTACTTAAAGATAATAGCAAGATACAAATGAAAATACCACTGTTCAGCAAATGTGCCAACGCATGGATTTTGTCTACAAACCCTACATCTTTTGCTTTAAAAACTCTAGGCAAATTCTTAACAGCACATTCTGCCGCACCTTTGGTCCATCTAAATTGTTGGTTTTTAAACGCATTCATAAAAACAGGCAATTCAGCAGGCGTCGTAATGTCACCTAAATATTTGAATTCCCAACCTTTCAGTTGCGCTCTATAAGAAAGATCCAAATCCTCTGTTAAGGTATCGGCAGACCAACCACCAGCATCAGAAATACATTTTCTTCTCCAAAGACCAGCGGTACCATTGAAGTTGATAAAATGTCCTGACATATTTCTAGACATTTGTTCTACGACAAAGTGACCATCCAAGGCAATTGCTTGCATTCTAGTTAGGAATGAATAATCTTTATTCATGTGCTCCCATCTTGTTTGGACCACACCAATTTTTTCATTTCTGAAATATGGAATGGTTTTTTTCAAGAAATCAGCATGAGGAATAAAGTCGGCATCAAAAACAGCCACAAATTCTCCTTCTGAGATCGTCAAACCATAAGCTAAAGCTCCAGCTTTAAATCCTACTCGTTCTGGACGACGAACTTGTTTCATATTCCAGCCATGATGTTCTAGCTCTTTAATTTTTTTTGCAATGATTTCAACGGTTTCATCATTAGAATCATCCAAAATTTGAATTTCTACCTTATCCTTGGGGTAGTCCAATAAGACAATCGCATCTAAAAGACGTTCGACTACGTACAATTCGTTGTACACAGGCAATTGAATCGTTACAGTTGGTACAAAGTCGTCTTGCATGACTTTGTTATCGTCTAGCTTGCGACGTCTCCACCAAAAACTGAGTGCTAAATGCAATTGAATCAAGCTGTAGAGAAAAATAAAGAGTAGGGGTAGCGTATAAAGTGCTATGACCAATATTTCCACGTTTACTTATATTTGAATATTGTTGTAATAATTTTATATCCTGCCAAAATAGTTCCTTTGATAGTTCCCGATATCTTAGACTTTCCTACTCTCACTCGATAAGAGACTGGTATTTCGGTAGTACGCAATTGATGCTTTGCCGCTTTCACTTGCATTTCTACTGTCCAACCATAGGTTTCATCACACATATTCAAGTCTATCAGTCTGTCGTATTTTATTGCTCTAAAAGGTCCAAGATCGGTATAAACCACTCCATAAAACCATTTTATAAGCGTTGTTGCTAACCAGTTTCCAAAAACTTGTTGAGGCGCCATCGAACCACGTTCTTTGTTGCCCAAAGCTCTGGACCCAATTACCATTTCAAAGTCATTTTCCAAAATTGGTGCCACAATTTGAACGCATTCTTCAGGATAATCTGAATAATCTGCATCCAAAAAGACCACTATATCGGGTTTTTTTTCCAATTTTTTTAAATAATCGATACCTTTTAGACAAGCGAAGCCATATCCCTGACGTAATTCCTCCAAAACCGTTGCCCCAGCTGCCTTTGCGACTGCTGGCGTTTGATCATTAGAGTTATTATTGACGACAATTACCTCTCTTATTAAGGGTCTTGGGATATCAGCAACAACCTTCCCTACTGAATTTTCTTCATTGTAAGCAGGTATGATTACAACGATATCTAAAGGTGCTGTCATTTAACATTTTTTTTTGTCAAATTAAGAGTTTCTTATGTTTTACTAGCTATCTAAATCGATTTAAACACTTCTAGCCAATATAAGATTGATTACTCCTTAGCAGCATCCGCCACCATCATAAAAGAAAGTAGATTCAGATAAATAGATATCTTCTCTACCTAGATCTCCTAAAGCACCAGCCGTTTTATCACAAACTGCGATAGGTTGATTCTTCAATAAGGTGTGTCCTTTTTCGTCATCAAAAAAGTCTTCGTCACCATAATAGATAGCTGTTTTACCAGTAAAAACACAAGGGCCATCTTCTGGCATAGGATCTTTAATAGCACAAACTTCAACACTTTCTATATAAATCAACTCTTCAGTATCGTAATTTTTGGGATCTAAGATACGATAAGGACGTTTTGCACGAATCTCAACTGTTCCAAACCCAACACTTGTTATCATGTCTATATAGTCTTGAAGAGGAATAGAGCCACTTAGACACAATGCTCTTAGACGATCATCTTGTCTAAGGCTTTCTGGCATATCTTGTTCACAAGTAGGATCAGACATCACCAAACGGCCATGAGGTTTCAAAACACGGTACACTTCTTCAAGTGCTTTTTTCAAATCTTCTAATTTGAAAATATTAAATAAGCAGTTTTGTGCAGCAACATCAATAGATGCATCTTCTACTGGCAAATTTAAGGCATCACCTCTCTTTAAATCAACATATTCTGATTTAAACCAAGGATTTAACTCTTCTGCTTCTTTGAAATTAACTCTTGACGCTGTCAACATTTCGTCTACGACATCAACTCCTACAACGCCTCCTTTTTGGCGACTGAAATAGGAAAATTGCAACAATTCCATTCCTCCTCCTACACCAACATATAAGATCTTAGGATCATTAACCAAATCTCTAGGGTTGACAGTACTACCACAGCCATAATTCATTTCCAACATGATTTTGGGAATGTCCAAACCTGGTAATTGCCAAATTGGAGTTGTCGTGCAGCATAACCCTACATCTGGGGTTTCAGCAGCTTGCTTATATACGTCTTTTGTTGTTTCTAAATATTCTTGTCCCATGACCTTAATATTATTTAAGTAAGTGAATAAAATTACTAAATGTTTCAACATTCAGTATCAATCGAGGAGGTCTGAATGGTTTAAATCTGGCGCAAAAGTAGCACAAAAAAAAGAGTTTCCAACAATTTTGAGTGCAAATCTATCTTTCTGGTTAAATAATATTAAAACCATAAAATATATACCGATAAATAAGTAAACATTTGTAGCTCTTCTTCGTAACCTACAACCTTTTAGCTAAAATTAATTTGGCCCAAGTTTTAATTAAATACAGATGTCTTCGTTTTTTTTTCGGCTTGATAAATTTATATATATTTTTTTTCATGGCACACAAAATCGTTTCAGGATAAAATCTATTGATTGTTTTCAATTAAATTTATCTTTTAATAAGTAGTTTTCAGGCTGTTTTATTTATCTTTAATTTTATAATCTTGTAACAGCGATTACGATTTATTTATTTTAATAAATCATACTATAATATTAATACAAACAATTATGCAATTTCTTTTACCCATCTTAGCTATTGTAGCAGGACTACTTGCAGCCTCTTCGGTTGTTGTAAAAAAATTACCAAATGCCGCAGATGTTATAAAAAAACTCAAGCCTTATGAAGCATTTATTGGTGCAGGAGCCTTGATTATGGGTTTTTTAATGCTTTTTTCTTTAGGGTCAGTCTTTAGAGTTAGTGTTTTAGGTGGCAGTTTTGCTGCTGCTTGTGTAGGTTCTTGTATAGTTATGGGCTTTTTATTAGGCTACCCTGTTATTCAAGATATGCTCTTAGATGAATTAAGTGAAGATGCTCGTGTTAAAAGTGAAGAATTATACGAAAAATTAACTCCTTATAAAGTCACTGCTGGTCTCATCGCGATGGGTTCTGGTGTCTATCTATTAATTTTTTAGCAGTAGCCTTTACCATTTATGCCAACAACTGTCGATTCTGAACAACTGCTTAAAACAGTTTCTAAACTCAACAAACGCCTTAGCGAAATTGTTGCTAGAGATTTTCCTATACTCAATGAGGAACAACTCAATTGGAAAAAAAGAGCCGAAAAATGGAGCATTGCCGAATGTCTTCAACATCTTAATTTTGTAGCAGATTATCATTTTGCCAATGCAACTTCGGCCATTGCTTATGCAAAAACTAAAAAATCGAAACCCAATTCAACCTTCACAAGAGGCTGGCTAGGGCATCGAATCGTAGGGAATGTTCGCCTAGGAGCCGATAATCAGATCAAGACTAAAACAGAATCACCACAAAAGTACCAACCTGACTTACAAAGTAACAGTCAATTAGATGCAAAAAAAGTGATTCAACTGTTTTTGCAAAATCAAGCGACCTTAGATCAAATGATTAACGATGCGAAGACCATCAACATTCAGTCGACCAAAATACCGATTGCCTTTTTTGGATTGGTCCGAATTCGGTTAGGAGATCTATTAAAAATTCTAGTTTATCATAACGAACGACATATTGTACAGGCTCAACGTATCCTATATAATGACTACTTTCCAGGTAATACTCCCCTTGACTTTCAAAATATTGAGTTATAAAATTGGGATCTATGATGTTTATAAACTCAATAACTATTGAATTTTCCTCGTTAAAAAATCAGCAAAAAACTAGCTATTAGTTAAATTATATTCGTTACTTTTGCGTTATCCTTTTCAATTAAAAAAACTACTATGAGCTTACGCAACGATTGGACAAAAGAAGAAATTGAAGCGATTTACAATAAACCCGTTTTGGAATTGATTTACGAAGCAGCTACTGTTCATCGTCAATACAACGACCCAAGCGAGGTACAAGTCTCTACGCTTCTGTCTATTAAAACAGGTGGATGCCCAGAAAACTGTTCCTATTGCCCACAATCTATTCACCACAATACAGGTCTTGAGCCCGAACGCATGTTGTCTTTGGATGAAGTGATGACCAAAGCAAGTATTGCGGCTCAAAATGGTTCTACTCGTTTTTGTATGGGTGCAGCTTGGCGCAACGTTAAAGATAACAAGCAGTTTGATAAAGTACTCAACATGGTCAAAGGAGTCAATACTTTAGGTATGGAAGTTTGCTGTACTTTAGGCATGTTATCTAAAGATCAAGCGGAACGTCTAAAAGAAGCTGGCTTACATGCTTACAACCACAACTTGGATACTTCAGAAGGCCATTATGCAGAAATTATTACGACCCGTACTTACAAAGATCGTTTAGACACCTTGGAACACGTTCGTGAAACAGGTATTAATGTTTGTAGTGGTGGTATTATTGGATTGGGTGAAACTAGCCATGATCGCGTTACGATGTTACATACGCTGGCGAATCTTCCAAAACACCCTGAATCGGTTCCTGTTAATGCCTTAGTTGCAGTAAAAGGAACACCTTTGGAAAACCAACAACGCGTTTCTATCTGGGAAATGGTTCGAATGATTGCAACGGCTCGTATCGTTATGCCAGCTTCCCAAGTACGTTTATCTGCTGGACGTCAAGAAATGTCTATTACAGAACAAGCATTTTGCTTTATGGCTGGCGCAAGTTCTATCTTTGCTGGAGAAAAATTATTGACGACTCCTAATCCAGATGTCAATCAAGATAAAATGATGTTTGAACTCCTTGGTCTAAAACCAATGGCAGCTTTCAAAGGTCAAGAAAAAGAATGTGCTGCGACTGAATTCTAAAGTCAAAAGGCAGTTAAAATAAAGGAATAAAAAAACTATTGATCATTCAATAGTTTTTTTTTGCATTTATTGCAACAAAATAGGGTTAACATTACGTTAAACATATCAGGAGTTGATCTAAAACACGATACATATACTTTATCATGTTCTAATTTGTTCATTATGACCTTTATTATCACGCCAATTTACCTGATATCATCAGTGTTTATTCTTGGTTTGAGTATCGCTATTTGGATACAAAGAACTAGAAATGGCGACCCTGGATGTTTACATCCGTCCCAAATACAAGCGGATTACCCGTTTTCTCATTTCAAATTTTTGGAATCAGAACTCAATGAAAAACTAATCAATTAACCATTAGGCCAATCAACCGATTGGCTTTTTTTTTCACTCTATTGTATCTAATCGCTCTTCTAGTAGGCTATCTATTTGAAAATCAGTAGCAAATATGATTACTGTCTAATAACAATTCATCGTCTATCATTCTGTTTATTATTAGCTAAAATTCAATAGATTGGTCTTTTTTACATTAATTCGTCAGAAACTATCTACTTGATTCGTTATATTGTTAGGGATCATCATAGTTGTATCTACTTGGGCAGGCTCCGAAATTATTGGTTCAGGCATTTCTCTAATAGATGGTGTCGGTTCTTCGCTCACCTCATTAACAGAAAAAAAGACAGATCCTATAATAGTCAACCCTACAAAAAGGAGCATAAATCCAAAGCCTTTCCACGTTTTTGAAGAACAACGTTGTACTTCTTCAAAATCAAATTGAGCATAATCCGCCTCCAACCACTGAATCCCTCTCGATAATTTGAATTGCCAAAAAGCAAAATAAAAACAGCTTCCAGCTGATAGAAACAAACCGCTACAAAAGAAAATGGCTTCTGCCCCATAAATACTTATATCAGCAACAAAAACAACAAAGAAAAAGGCACTAATGATTCCTATAATAAGAGTGATAACAGTAATTGTTAGTAACCAATTCCCTGTTAACTTTAATTCTCGGCTAACCGAACTCGGCAGTTCTCTTTCTATATGATCATTGTCTAATAAGAATTCGTCGTTTATCATCCTATTTATCTTAAATTGGAAATTAAAAAAGCAAAACCTATTCCAACTAAAAATATAGAAAGAATCGCTAAGGTTAAACCCATCCAAAAATGACGTTGTTTGCGGAAGGCTATTTCCAAATAAAGCATATCGCCATTTTTGAGGTACTGGTTGAGCACACTCGATGCCTTGAACAAAATAAAATCAAGATAACTTGCCACAGCTAGATAGCCAAAACAAATGAAAAAGAGGTAATACATTTCTTTTTCCATTATAGTACTCACAGACACATCACTTATTACATCTATAAACTGATAGATAGCAAGGCCCCACATAGTTGCGAGAAAGAGCGTTAAGACTATAGCAGCAACTCGTTGCCAAAAAACAGTTTTTCTAAGATAAACATTGGAAGCTTCGTTCATCGCCATAAAATATTAAGAACCTATTTAACTAATCCAAATCAGCTTTGCGAAAACCCAATTCCTTGAGATAACTATTCATTTCTTTACGAAAACTCATCGTTGGGTGCTTGCGAATCATATCAAATGCAAAATCAAAATCCTTGTAACTATATTGAATGGGATTCGTTTCGCCCAAGGTTTTCATGATAACCGAAGCATTTACTGCAGCTAATACTTTGCGAGAAGTATCTAAGAAAGGAAAAATACAGTTTCGAACAAACTCTTGGTATTTTGGTGGATGCAATTCATAATACTGATCTGCCAGACGAGCGTAACGATGCATGGTTTCTCGGTATTCCATAACAAAGACATTACTTAGTTCGTTGCGGCGCGACTGGAGCATATCAACATCTTTGGCCTTTAGTTGCACTTCCATATCTTTTAGAATCAATCGGACGCGCTCTTTTTTAAGTTTAAATTCATCTTCGAGTGAAAATAATTTATCATTTTGCTGTAATTGAATTTGCTGAATTTGTGCCTGTAGTTTAGCAATGGCTTCCATTTGTTGGCCTCTAGCAAAAAGCCAAGTAACCATTACCACAACAACAAATACCAAAACATTTACAACATAAAAAATCCAATCGGCTTGAATGGCTTCTAAAAAGGTCATAGTTCTGTTTAATTAGGGGTTATAAATTGACGAAAAAAAGCGCTGTTTGAAAGATACAAAATAAAGAACAGCTAACAAATTAACAACTCTATTTTGAAAATAATTCAAGTTTTGCTATAATTTTGCGCCATGTTCAAGCAATAAGGCCTTAATAGTTGCTGCATGTTTGCTATTGGTTGCTAATTCAATAATTTTTTGTGCTGGATGTTGGCCTCTTTTAGGCACTAAATAATCCACGTCGGCACCTGCATCAATCAATAATTTACAGATTTTGTGTCGACCTCGTGATACTGCTAGAGCCAAAGGAGTCATGCCTTTATAATTTGCATACCAAGAAGCCCCCGTGTGCTTGGAATTCACCTCTGCTCCTGCTTTTAATAAAATTTTGACCATCCTTTGTTTGGTCTGTTCCGAAGCCAGCATTAAAGGAGTGTAGCCTGATTCTCCTCGATAATCAGGGTCCATACCTGCATTCAAGAGCAACTCAACGGAGTTCACATCTCCAGAATTTGTTGCCAAGTTAATCGCTTTACGCTTATCGTAAATCATACCGTCAAGATCTGCACCATGTTTTAACAAGACAGCAATGGATTCAGAGTTCCCTGAACTTGCAGCAGCACAGAGTGCTGTCGAACCATGTGCATCAGAAACATTCACATCTGCTCCTTTTTCGAGCAAATACTCAATCATATCAACAGCATTCCAACTTGCTGCCCACCAAATTGCGGTTTGTCCATTATTCGAGTTGTTATTCTTCTCACTTTGGCGCTTCCAATGAATATCAGCACCTTGCTCCTCAATCATATATTTAATCAGACTCCTATGATTTTTACTGAAAGCCAACATCAAAGCATTACAACCATAATACGTTCCTTTGCGAACCATTGTATTAATTTTTGCACCTCGTTTCAAAGCTTCTTCTACTTGTGTTTGTTCACCTCCAAGTGCGCCATCAAATAGGTTTTGCTCAGGAGAAACTTCCTCATTGTAAACAATCTTATCTTCATTATCCGCTCTACTTCCTATTTCTTTTTCTGCCTCTTGGAGTGCTTTTATTTGTCTAGGATCTACTTCCAATTTCAAATCATGTGCAAGCAAAACCTGCTCTACATCTTTATAAAGTAACTCTCGGTTGTTATAATAGGTCATAAACTGATCGTACTCATCCCCCATAAAAATTAACGCAACAGCCTTACCCAACTGAATCATATCTAAATAATTATCAGGATAATAAGGCGCACGAAGATAATCCAACATTTGCTTTTCAATTCCATCAATGTATTGATCTTGGATTAATTCGACCCAAGCTCTTTTTTGTTCCCAACCCTTCAATTCCCAATAAAAATTAAGGAGCATTGACAAATCTTCTTTTTTAACGTTATCTCTTGCTGATTCTACTTCTTCGTAATCATCTGCTAGAATGATTTTTTTAAAATATCGTGCTCTTTCTTCCTTCTTCATAATCTAGTATATTTCGGATCTTTATCTTAGCGTATCGTGCTTTCTATTTTCATAATCTAACCTTAATTTGGCTTAAAATATAGCGCCTATTTTATCCTCAAAAAGATACAATTATTATTTTTATGTTTTAGGTAAATTGCACTAAAGATTTACACCTTTCACGCTATTTTTAAGATAAGCGCAAAATGAGCGCTGAAAGTATAAAACCCATTATCTATTAAATAATAATAAAAACACTTTGCATTCAAAAAGTTCCCTATTCTACTGCAAAACAGTACAACTATAAAGTAATTAAAGGAATACAAATTTTAGAATATCCCATTCCCAATAAAGAGGGTATAAATCACAATAATTAAAATTTATCTATTACAAGAATGGCAAGTTTCTTTCATTTTTTTTTCTTATTTTTGATCTTCTCAAAATTATATTTTGTAATCAAAAGTACTCTCATGCAAAAAACACTACTCGCATTTTTTTTTCTATTTATTGGGAATATGGCCTTCTCTCAAGTTACTGAACCCTCAGATAACATTAGTCGAGCCCCTCTAAAAATTGGAGATATTTTTCCTACCAATTTGCACACTAATCATCCTTACAATTCAACTGGAGTAAATGGCATTTTATTTGAAGAGGAATTTTATTCAAAAAATTCTTCTTACGTCAAATTACACTTTAAGGATTTTGACCTTGCACCAGGCGATTATCTCGAAATTACAGGAGTTAATACGGGTGAGTCTATTCTTTATTCAGAAAGGGGAAAGATTATTGACAAACAACTAAACATGATCAGTGACTTCTGGTCACAGGTTATTTTTGATGACCGAGTAGTTGTTAGATTACATTCTAATGCCTCTTCTTCTAATTATGGTTTCGAAATCGAAGAGGTTGCTTATGGTTATCCTCAAAAATACCTTGATGAGCTTTTCTCAGCCAAAGCCATTTGTGGTACAGATGATAAAGAACCTATTATTTGTTATAACGGCACAACAATGCATACTAAAGGAGAAGCCGTTTGTCGATTAATTATCGGAGGTGCTGGTTCTTGTACAGGTTGGTTGCTAGGTTGCGACGGACATGTCATGACCAACAATCATTGTATTGGTTCTGTTGCCGACGCGCTTAATACAGATTTTGTTTTCGACTTTCACCATACCAATTGTAATGGCACTGGTAATTCTGTTAGCAATACTGTTGCTGCGACATCAACTATGATTAAGACAAATGGAGCCTTAGATTATACCCTTGTTCAACTTCCTGTTAATCCTACACCTACTTATGGCAACCTAAGTTTAAGCTCTGTTGCTCCTCAAGTAGATGATCGCATTTATATCGTTGGGCATCCAGGCGGACGACGCAAAGAAATTACAGTAATTACTGATTTGGGAGGCACAACCCCTGGTGGTTTTGCGATGGTTAACCAAATCACAGGAACAGGTTGTCGTTATATGGCGGATACAGAAGGAGGAAGTTCTGGATCTCCTGTTCTAGATTTTAATTCTAATTTGGTGGTTGCTATTCACAATACAGGTGGATGTACCAATGGATCTTCTGGACGTAACGATCAATTGATTGCAGCGATAGGAACCGATATGCCGAACTGTGGCATTGATGATGGAAATACGGTTTTCACACCTTGTTCTAATATTGTCAATACTTTTCCTTACTCAGAAAGTTTTGAAAACACACTAGGTTTTTGGGCACAAATGGCTACCGATGATTTTGATTGGACAGTACAAACGGGGGCAACTCCTACCGCAAGCACAGGGCCTACAGCGGCTAACGATGGAGCGTATTACCTTTATACAGAATCATCTGCACCTAATAATCCTAATTTAACGGCTAATGTCATCAGCCCTTGTTTTAACGTTACTTCTCTTGTAAATCCTCAGCTTTCCTTTGACTACCATATGTTTGGAGCAACGACGGGAAGTTTAATTGTCGAAGCAAGTGTTAATAGTGTCAGTTGGACAACGCTAAGAACCATTACTGGAAACCAAGGCAATAGCTGG
>JAVCKV010072927.1:0-21775 GCA_032274145.1 Herpochondria borealis | reverse complement strand
CTATCTCTCTTCTGTGTGGTCCCTTGGGACCTGGGGTATTTCATTTTTGTTTTTATTTTTTTTCAAAATTACGGGTATCTTTAGTCAAATAAATGCAAACTTGAATCTTCATCTCCTGTACTGCAATAGCCTCCACCTGCATCAAACTTCACTTACACGACCTCTGCGATCATCAGCTGCACCGCCTCTGCCGTCATTACACTGGCTGCGAATATGTCGGCACCACCATCTATCCATTTATTCCCGCGCCATTTCCTTCCGGCTAGTTGAAATGAGAAGGGTCGAGTGGGACACCAGAGGCCGAAGACATAGCGTGGGATTGGAATGGCTGAGGTACGTATTTTTTCACATTTTGTTCCGGTTGTGATGGTACGAGCGAAGGGAAATCACTTTGGATTTTGGGACATTCACGCGCTAAAAGAATTTAGATTTTCAAATCCGCGTGCGGTTGTAAAATCTCTGCGCCAACGTTGTTTCAACTCTCCCTAACGGCGTTTCGATGTCTGAAAAGTTTGGAAAGATAGTACGACAAAAATGCGTGCATGGCGTACTTGTTATTAAAATACTGTACGCTACAGTATCCGAAAGTTTATGTAGCATATCATGAAAATACCAAGAATTTCCAAGTTGTTCAGATACTTGCGGGTACTGGTACATATACCCCGGAGTGTAGTGACCACCGTCACTGTGCGAAGTTATGTACACAATAAATGGAGATGTCAGCATCGAGAAAAGCAGCGCGTGTCAAAAATATTAATTATTACTATTAAAGTTCGATGAGTATAAAATAGAAACACCTTCTCGGAGATCTCCAAGTTCTGTATGTGAACGTTTTTAATTCGCCATTTCTGTACTGTACTAGTGGTATACGACTTGTTCAGTATTGAAGGAAACTTTCAGTACGTTGCTCAAATCACGTCTACGTGCTTCCTGCGCATCGGACTATGTACTGTATTTGGTGGATACAGTTTAAAGAAGGCTAATAGAAATTCTGATAAATCGTTTGTGGGCCATATACTGATCGATAAATACTGCCGCTCGGCTTTTATCTCGAAGGACGGAGAGGAACAGACACCCCGCGTATTATGACATTAGCTTCAAGCAATTTTTCGCATAAAATATTGTTGAGCATAGTAGTGGATGGCTTTTTCCGCGCAGCCTCAATAGGATTAGGAGGAGATCCATTAAATGCACGGGTGCGGAAGTCTATGGTTCTTCGCGGTTTACATCATCTTGATGACGACGAACGATAGTTTGTTGGTGAAAGGGAAGGATATTCGACGCATTCGGAGTGCTAGCTCCAAGGCGAAATGCGTCAAAGACGGATAGTGCGTCATTATTGAACTGGGAAGTTTCGTGCCGCGTGCGCGTTCCGCAAATATCTGCAACCTTCTTGCACGCCAAGATCTCGGTTAAAAGATACTGAGCAAGGTGCTTATTTTTGTGTTGGTGGGCTATACTAACTTTGGACACCTTGAGATGTAAATCTAACTCCGATGTAATGACAAAAGGTACAAATGTAGTGACCATACTTGTACGTAGTGTAAAACCTAAGCGTGGTTCTGATCAAAATTTCATCATGGTACAGGCCAAGATTTATGCGCGGTGTGAACCATGCTTTACGTTGCCACTTGTAAAGATAAGATCATCTCAATCGAGGTAGATATTATGATTTCATCATGGTTCGGGCCAAGATTTATTCGCAGAGTGAAACATAAATTATATTGCCAAGTGTATAGATCAGAGCACCTCAATCGTGTTTTTGAACAAAATTTCAGCATCGTT
Organism: Herpochondria borealis; assembly: GCA_032274145.1. NCBI lineage: Eukaryota > Rhodophyta > Florideophyceae > Ceramiales > Ceramiaceae > Herpochondria > Herpochondria borealis. Next base: position 19,990 of record JAVCKV010072927.1, on the reverse strand, counting down.
TGGGGAAAAAATTACCCTAACCTAAACCATGTTATATCGGTGTTCAGAACCATGTTATGTAGTGCTCCAACCGAGGTGAAATCAATGTACAGACCACAATATATGGTGGTGGGCACTGTAAACAGTCATGGTGCTTCTCAGGATCTCACCTCGTGATAAACGAAGCATTGAAAAATTCGTCGATTCAAATCATGGGTCAAGCCGTGAAATATTTGTGTACCGAAACTCGAAAAAATGTTGGTCTGACCACGATTTCAGCACGATCTTGAGCGACCTGGAAAAATGATGTGATAAATCCTCGCTTGTGATGAAAAATGTCACGATATAAATCGCAGTTGAGATTATGATACATCATGCTCATAACAATAATTTATTGTGGCTTTAACCATGATATAATGAACTTTGTTCCCATGCAATGTTCCATCCCGAACCTAGTCGTAGAAGGCCTCGTCTCGCTCAGTCGTGAGGCGGTAGTTCTCCCGTTCGAGGGCGGCCACGCTTTCCTGCAATGCAAGCAACCGCGCATGAAGCCATTTGACCCGCGCCGTGCGAGCGAGGGCGACAAGGTTACCGCCGCGGTTCCCTCGTTACCGATTGTCTTCCATCTTCTAATTGCGGGCCCAGTCGACCACGAAAAGCAGTACATAGCGCATAGTAATGCCAGGAAAGAGAAAAGCTGATTCTCAGTTGTGATAAAGCAGGGGTTGTTTTTGGTTTAGTTGATGATGCTTTTCGGATGTAGCTAACTAAGAATACACTTTTATATAGCAAGATGTTTCAGACCTAATAATCGAAGCAACGCTTGGAAGTATGGTGGACGTTTCTTGAATCTTATTGGTGATTTGAATGCAACTGTTCCATCCGTGAAGTTGCCATCTTGTAACGCAAAATATGAATTGATTTGTTCAACGTTCTTTGGGATTCCATAGACTAACATTTCTTGCTTCATCGCTTGAACAACACTCACTCTGTTTTTAATTTTCCATAGTCAGAAGTCGAATTCGTTTGCAATGCCAACGGACTAGGGAGGCGACGAGGATGGACCAGGGTTTCTTGGGTGGTACGCAGAATGGAAAGGACAGCTGCGTGAAGGTGGGCACCGATGACGGAAGAATGACGGTAGAGCAAGGGGATCGAGCCGAGATGGAGGAGATCAGCCACATGCTGCAACTCTGGGAAAGGTCGCTTACTGTCGCCTTTCAAGGCGGCGGCAGTCGGGAGATCTGTGTCATCCGAGGGGACGAAGCCAGGACCAGCAACAGCATCAAGAGCGGGATCGCGACGGTCCGCAGAAGCTTGTAGATACGCATGGCATCCAGACGGAGCTGGAGGTCGTAGGTCGTCGGAAGTGGTGGGCCAAAGGCGCAAAGGAGGGCACGCACGAGGTGGAGGTTGAGTTGTACGGGGAGGTGGAAGGAGACAGCGGGTGGATTGGAACGGAGTGGAGTGGCATGAAGAGGCCTCAAGTGGCAAGAAAACAAACGAGGAGGACTGCAGGGAAAAACACTGCACGTACCGGGGCCCCCGTCGAGCAGCTGCGAAGACAGCGGAACGGGTCGCAGAAACCGCGGCTAGTAGGAGAGCGAGAAAATGACTGTACAGGGTAGCGGCCCCATTTTTGGGGTTAGTGACGAGGGTGAACGGGACCTTGTTGAGGTGGGCGGCGGTGTGGCGGCGTCATTCCTGGAGTTGGCGACGTTGGTGGTTGTGACGGCAGGGGATGAAGACGATCGATACAGTCTTACGACGAGGGCGACGGGGCCCGCGGTGTGAAGGTTGAGATTGGCGATTGCGACGGTGAGGGAGGCCCCCGTTGCAACAGGGTTGTGTGGTGCAGTGCAGGTGGTGCGAGCGGGGAGTAAATTCTTCAATGGTGCGGTGGAGTTGGAGCGCGCAGACCAGTCACAGGGCATGTTGATCTTTGGGAAGTAAATGCCAGTAGTTTGAACTGTGTTCAAGCCTGCATATATATATAAACCGGATACTGATCGCCCATTAGGCGTTTCTTCAAATTTATTGTAAAATGTTGTTGCAAATTTGCAAAATACTCAACTTATGTCTAAAGGAGCGGCTATTTCGTCCCTTCAAGAAAGTGAGATATTTTCTGATGATCTTTTGTTTGTTAAAATTGAAACCACATAGCCACCCACATGCGCTGGTTTATCTGGAAGACGATGAGTGACATATATTTATAGCAGAACTTTTACCGTATATTGTCATAATATCCGATATTTTAAAAAGCCTCTGAAGATTGAGGTTTGCTTGTGGGTCATATTACTGTAAAAGAAGGTGTGATGTACATCTTACAGCGAGCTGAGCTGGTTATATGTAAGTTACAGTATCACTCGACTGAACACTCCAGGTCGAGTTTGTCTCCGACGTGCTAACCTCCCCATATTAATCTATTGTATATAGCATTCTTCAATATTTTCCCCATTTAACATACAATGTACGACAGGTAACCTCTTTTCACTTGCTTGGTCGTTCTGAAAGCACATGTCAGCACGGGCATAGAGTGTCTGATAACATCTATCGAATCCGGCTTATCGTGCATGATATACTGAAAATAATAATAAAATTGCATACCTGCGACGCATGCTGTAAATATAATTAAAATTCAACATATTCCACACGCCCTGCTCCTAGCCGTAATCTTCGGGTGAATTGGTCCCAATTGATATCAATGAAAAATTGAAAAGAACAGGGAGGGACTGATCATTACTTTACTGTACTGTACCGGTACAGAAATGTGCCATGTTGGTTCAAAAAAATTTCTTAATTTCGATTATATTTTCATGGCCGATATCCACTAGAAATACAAGTCATTTTTTTATAAACATGACAAACGTTTTCGCCCCATTTCGCCGATTGGCGACGAGAGAAGCATTCCACAGAAGCTATAAACCCTTCCCAGATCCCTTTTCACCGCCACCCTCCTCAGCACCATACTAGAAATGCTCATTTCCGTACACGCAAATGAGAATTTCAAGTCCGGGGAAACATCCCCAACCCGGAAAGAACGCAGTAATCGACTAACCCATCTCTGCCTCCACATGCCACTGCGATGCATCTGCCGACCAGACAACAAAACCGACTGTATGTTCTGGCTTTTCATGTATGACAAAAATGATCGTCTTTTCGACGAAGGCAGGTACACATAAATATAAAATGAAATACTCAAACTAAAAAAAATGAAACTTCAAAAATATTACTTGATAATCGAAACAATTCGAGAGAAATATTGAAAGAGTAAACCGATTTAATTTTCTTCCTTTCCCTGCGCTCTGTATGAGAATATGCATTTTCTTCCATTCACATTAAACCCAAACGAAGGAATTCTTTAAATATGCAAACATCTACAAAAATATATCTATACAACTATATAAATATATAAATATATAACCATATAACCATATCACCATATCACCATATCACCGTATATCCATTTAACTATATAACTATATAACTGTATAACTATATGACCATATCACTATATATCGATATATCGATATATCCATTTGACTATATATCCATATATCCATATAACCATATATCCATATAACCATATAACCAAATAACCAAATAAGTATTAAAAGTTTTGTAGTATCACACACAACAACTAAGGAGTATGTTTACAAGCAAAGTGCTACGAGAGCACTGTAATTAAATTATGTAGTAGGTGATCAAGTGAAAGGGGCCTGGTATCTCTCTGGAACTGAACCTTTTAGAGGTAAGGGGACACAGATACTTTTTAAGGATATCTGGCGGACTGTAGAGTCCTAAAAAAAGGGCCGTGCGCTTCGTGATGTAGCAAGGTAGACAGCACTTTTTCTTGTGCTGAGACGAGGGCGGTAGGGCAGTGGAAGAGGTATGGGAGGTTGCGTTCGCTGGTGACTGGGAGGCAAAGGTGGAGACGCACTCACTAACGTCTGGGACGGGGACAGGGTATTGAACGCGGCTCTTAGCTGGCGGAGGGAAAAAGAGACGAAGAAGGACTTCGCTTTCACTAGCGACGGGGGAAGGAGACAAAACACAGAGCACGGCGCGTTGTGAGACGAAAACGGTAGTGCAGGACGCTGCGCTACAGCTTCCGAATTACATGTAGGGGAGGAAGAGGAGTGGTACCACTCTCTGGCGACAGAACGAGAACCAGGGGACGAAGCCCTCAATGGCTTCGGGTACGGTGAAGACGGGGGAATACCAGGACGCGGCGCTACAGCCCGCGCAGGGAACCGCTCCAAGGGAAATGATACAGTCGCTCTCCGGGCGACTCTGACGGGAGGACGGAGGGTCGGGTAGACAACGCGCGTTAGCCTGTTGCGACGGTCTTGGGGTCCAGTTGGGCACCTTACTGGACACAAGCGGGGCCCTGAAGACGGCTGGAGCGGTTAGATCCGGGACTTGGCCCTGCAGCTCGCGCAGGGAAAGCTCCAGAGAAGGTTTTGTTTATTTGGACGGTTGCGATGAGAGGCGAAAACGCGCTTATATACTAATGCGCGAGACGAGAACATGTGTAGCTTAACCTACTGTATCCTAAATACAGCAGAAATAATATTGTAGGGGTAGTCACTATATAAAAAGAAGAAATTATAATGCCTTTCATACCACAATGTTCTGAGCCAGCTACTGTGTAGCTGGGTATGAGTCACGAGGCGGGCTAATATACATTAGCCCAAGGAAGTAGGTTACGGGAATATTCCGACGTAACGGAATGAAATCCCTTACATACAGTAGTCCCATGTAGTAACGTGGCCGTCTGAATGACACGAGTCAGGTAGGCTGTACTATACTACAGTATAAAAATATAAAAATATAAAATAGTAAAACTATAAAACTATAAGACCATATAACCATGTAAATTTTTAACAAGATTTAGATGTATTTATGTGTACGTGTACAAGAAATATAGAAAACAATTTAAAAGAAAATGATTCTTTGCAAATGAAACCAGAATTTTTATGTAAAGGACGAGAAAGAATTTATCGTTCAGTCGCGGAACAGACCAGAGAGCTGCCTCTGTTCGGATCGACTGAGTGGCCAATCTTTCAGCACGTCCGTCTTTGTGCTTCGCGGACGTCGTAAAGGTAGGTTTGAAGATCGGGACTTGCGCATCTCGGTAGTATTTCGCGACTCATCACTAGCTGCTTCAAACCGAAGCTGTAGCTCGTGTACAGCCAACACTTCTTGCAGTTTTTGAACCAACAGAATTTCCAGGTTTTGCGCTTGCTGCTTTTCCCGACGAAGCATGAAACACATGCCCTGCACTCTCTCGAGCTCGTCGTGGATCCGTTCACTCAATTGAGATATTTTTGCTCCTGTCGAGTCATGCAGGGATGCTTGCCATTTGACGTTCAGCGCCCGTTCGCGTGGCTGGAGAATCTCAAGCCGGGAAAGAATGATCACGATAATTTCATGTAATCTGACTCGCATCGCTTTCATGGCCGATGTGCAGTACAGAGAGCCGAATCGTGGGTGGCGGACAAATTCCTCTATTACCGGCAAGCACATAGAGGCAATGGGAGTTTCGCTCATAATTGGAGCTGGTTGGGTTTGATTCAGTAAAGGTTGAGGTGCGCACCGGTCACTTTGGTGGGTATTGGAGACTCTGTGCTTCGGTGGATTGCACTGCACATGAGCTTGGCTTACAACTATTCTCCATAAGCCACATAATTATATGAGAAAAAAAGTGATTGTAAACTGAACGAAATTCACGGCTGTCCGTGTACTATACATGTGATGTGACATGTCTTTCAGGTCCGTTGAAAAGCGCTGTTCTCCAAGAAGGCATCCGTCTCTGCAAATATGATGCTAAAGATGCCTCCACTCTCTTCGCATGCTATAAAGACGCGTCATGATTTTCCGAAAGAATCGCTTTAAAGACAGTTTAAGCAAAATTATCTGAGCGAGCATGTGTCGGACGCATAAATTATTAACGATGCCATAAGCAGGAGGACGGCTAAAAGAAACGTTCCTAGAGGGCTGCATGTCGAGTTATCAACGTTAGTCCTGTGCTGCCTATACCGCGTCGACAACGCTGTACACTGTTTTTCTTTGCAAAAAAAAACTAAACTATTCAGGAGCATTGACCTATGTATAGAGGGGACAGAAAACGTACCCAGTTACCATATTTCTCCACAAACTTCAATATGTCTATACTTCCTCTTGCAATATCTGATGCACTATGGTGGGTAGAGAGCGAGACTAAATAGCTGCAAAAGTACAAAATCACGAATCCCATTGTTGACGATACAGATATGCAGGGTGGTAGCAGGAACACGGTTTTACTTTCATTACAGCCTTACACCGGAATGTCGGTCCCAGAGGCGCGGTTCCATTTAAAAATGTGTTAATGGGGGATAGTACTCGGCGTAAGTGTGCGTTCCCTCCGTAGCCCTTCAATATCAAGAGCTTGACCAGACCTTTGCACATCAACCAAATACCCTCGACCTCATGCGTAAATTTGAATATCCAACGTACGGCATTGTTAGAGTAAATGTGAACTACTGTGCTCTTTGCACCGTGCATATACACTTGTGAGTTTTGCCCAGGCTGTTGATCCCTGGGCGACCGGCGCTGAACGCCCTTTCTTTGTTTATGCGTTATTGTATAATATCCTGATCTCCGATAATAAGGGACTGTAGATATGGGTGCTGCTTAAGTTTCTCCATGGCTTTAGGGGATGATACAAAAGACTTCAGTCTAATAAGCTTCTAAATAACTGCTCCCTCTTTCTTGTAATCATGTTCTTCGTTGCAGGTGAAGTTAACGAGCCATATTTTGTCTTTCTTCGCAAATGAAGTCCGCACTTTACACGAATGCGCTGAAAAGATGTTAAGATTCAGTCGCGGAACAGACCAGAGAGCTGCCTCTGTTCGGATCGACTGAGCGGCCGGTCTTTCAGCATGTCCATCCTTGCGTCTCGCGTACCTCGCATCGGTATGTTCGACGCTTGGGACGTGCGCATGTCGCTAGTCTTGTGTGGCCCATCACTAGCCGCTTCAAACCGGCGCTGGAGCTCGTGGACAGCCAACACCTCTTGAAGTTTTTGAACCAACAAGAATTCCAAGTTTTGCACTTTCTGCTTTTCGCGACGAAGCATGAAACACATGCCCTGCACTCTCTCGAGCTCGTCGTAGATCCGCTCGCTTGACTGCGAAATTGTTGCCCCGATTGCGTCATGCAGGGATGCTTCCCATCTGTCGTTTAGCGCCCGTGCGCGGGGCTTGAGTTTCTCAAGCCGGGAAAGAATGATCATGAGAATCTCACGTAGTCTGAATCGCATCGCTTCCATGAAAGACATGCTGTACAGAGAGCCGAATTGTGGGTGGCGGACGATATTGTCAATAATTTGCAAGCACATGGAGGCAATGGGAGATTCGTTCATTTTGGGAGCTGGTTGTTTGTGTTTGAATGAAAGTTGAGGTGCGCACGAGTGGATGCGATGGGTACTGGAGACTTTGTGCCTCGGTTGATTACACAGCACATGAGCGTTGCATGAAGCCATCCTTCATAAGCATTATTGATATTAGGTGAAGAAAGAGTGGTTGTAAACTAAACGAAGCTCGCGGCTGTCCGTGTACTGCACATGTGATGTGTTATGTGTTAGGGTCCGTTACAAATCACTATTCTTCCAGAGGTGGTCGAGCTCTCCAACAATGATGCAGTATGTGCGTCGGGTATTTTTAGCATGACTCACATACGCATTAACAATTTTCTGGGAAATGATTTCAAAGACGGTATGAGCTGCAGTTCCTGAGCGAGCATCTGTGCCATCTCTTACCGCTTAAAATGACTTGGCTAAACGTGTAAAGCTCCGAGCGGGGTGGAGTTTTCTGCGCTGAGAGGCGTAAGACTGACGGAGACTACTGTGAAGCGACAGCGTGTGTGTGTGTGTGCGTGTGTGTGTGTGTGTGTGTGTGTGTGTGTGTGTGTGTGTGTGATAGAGAGAGAGCGAGAGAGACAGATTGAGAGAGCGACAAAGTGAGAGAGAGAAATAAATAGCCGAAGCCTAGGCCAGATGGTCTGGTCCATAAGCGCTGTCTTGCTGCCGTTAGTGGTCAGCCAGATGGGCACAGAATCCTTCAATTTAATACTTTTCGTAGGTGTTCTGTAAGTACAGTACAAAACTGGAGTGAGAATTCATGACCGTTGCAGAAAGGAAGCATAGACGTGCTGGTTTTGCACCAGGCGCAGCGAAGGGTAATACTGTTAAAACAAATCAGCCAGCCTGGTTTTGGGCAAGGGCGCGCGAAATTGGCGGGTAGAATAGATGACAGCCGTAGGAAAATATGCAGCAGGGTAGTAAAAGAGCGGTAGAAGTGTCCACAGTGGGATTTGGTCTACATTCAGGCCTGCAAACGGATTTCTGGCCACTGGTGGAATCCATTGACCGAGCGTCTAGGTGATAAAAGCGTCTCCTGCACCAGTTTCGTGCTCTTACGTTTTGGCATTTTTTTAATCTCTGACAGAAAGTCGACAAGTGGTTCTTATATAACCATCTTTGGGTTTGAAGCAGCGCAAGATGAAACTTTTACTAGAGAACATAACTCAAAGTATAACTTTATGAGGTGGTTTCACTTGTAAACGAGATTTTCGAAATAAATATAGAAGTTCTGGATTTATTTTGAAATGCTTCCCTTTCTGCACGCTGCCTGCACTGTATAACTTCCTTTTCTCCTTTGAAACGTTGAACCATCAAAGTAGTTACAATGAATGAAGAATGAGAACGACGGTTTGTTTAATAAAAACGATTGTTCACTTTGCGGAAACAAGGAAAGAAACAATACGTATACTGTATAACTAGAGTCGCCACAATTCATATGAACTCTTGAGAAATATTTATAGTTCAAACAATTTGAGTTGAATGTTGAATTATGTATGACTTGAAAACATGAATAATAATAATACTATATTCATATTTGCTGCTGCATGTGTACTGTACTGCACCTAAACGTACGTGGCGGACCTTTTGAAGTGCTGGTTTTGGCATCTTTCGCGGTGCGTACGTACATTTAAAAGATGTACGTAACCGTCATTCACCGCTTCTGTGGCTCGTTCACTCGTTCATGTTGTTTACCGAGGTCATAAATGAACTGAAAAAATCCATTCTTTCGGTGTATGTGCTGGAGGAGCAGCAGAAAATCTATAGAGACATTCTACTGTAAAGTGGACCACGAAGACATCAGTCATTAGAGTATGCGAGAGATGCCATAAGCAGGAGGACGGCTAAAAGAAACGTTCCTAGAGGGCTGCATGTCGAGTTATCAACGTTAGTCCTGTGCTGCCTATACCGCGTCGACAACGCTGTACACTGTTTTTCTTTGCAAAAAAAAACTAAACTATTCAGGAGCATTGACCTATGTATAGAGGGGACAGAAAACGTACCCAGTTACCATATTTCTCCACAAACTTCAATATGTCTATACTTCCTCTTGCAATATCTGATGCACTATGGTGGGTAGAGAGCGAGACTAAATAGCTGCAAAAGTACAAAATCACGAATCCCATTGTTGACGATACAGATATGCAGGGTGGTAGCAGGAACACGGTTTTACTTTCATTACAGCCTTACACCGGAATGTCGGTCCCAGAGGCGCGGTTCCATTTAAAAATGTGTTAATGGGGGATAGTACTCGGCGTAAGTGTGCGTTCCCTCCGTAGCCCTTCAATATCAAGAGCTTGACCAGACCTTTGCACATCAACCAAATACCCTCGACCTCATGCGTAAATTTGAATATCCAACGTACGGCATTGTTAGAGTAAATGTGAACTACTGTGCTCTTTGCACCGTGCATATACACTTGTGAGTTTTGCCCAGGCTGTTGATCCCTGGGCGACCGGCGCTGAACGCCCTTTCTTTGTTTATGCGTTATTGTATAATATCCTGATCTCCGATAATAAGGGACTGTAGATATGGGTGCTGCTTAAGTTTCTCCATGGCTTTAGGGGATGATACAAAAGACTTCAGTCTAATAAGCTTCTAAATAACTGCTCCCTCTTTCTTGTAATCATGTTCTTCGTTGCAGGTGAAGTTAACGAGCCATATTTTGTCTTTCTTCGCAAATGAAGTCCGCACTTTACACGAATGCGCTGAAAAGATGTTAAGATTCAGTCGCGGAACAGACCAGAGAGCTGCCTCTGTTCGGATCGACTGAGCGGCCGGTCTTTCAGCATGTCCATCCTTGCGTCTCGCGTACCTCGCATCGGTATGTTCGACGCTTGGGACGTGCGCATGTCGCTAGTCTTGTGTGGCCCATCACTAGCCGCTTCAAACCGGCGCTGGAGCTCGTGGACAGCCAACACCTCTTGAAGTTTTTGAACCAACAAGAATTCCAAGTTTTGCACTTTCTGCTTTTCGCGACGAAGCATGAAACACATGCCCTGCACTCTCTCGAGCTCGTCGTAGATCCGCTCGCTTGACTGCGAAATTGTTGCCCCGATTGCGTCGTACAGGGATGTTTCGATTTATGCAGGCGTGGTCCAACTTTTTTGGACGAAATATGCAACTGAAGAAATACATTCGAAGGTGCTTGCGACGGTGACAGACTACAAGAAGCCGATTAAAATGCATGCCGTGACATGGGCACATAAAATGTTTGACAAAGCAGAGCGTACTGGCGCCTTTTTAGAAAGATAATCTAAAAGAAGTACTCCTGAACGGATTTAGTCTGTCTTTTATATTCGTTTCTCAACATAATGTTCTGGAAATACTCTAGACCAGTCTTTGGACGAACTCGCCTGATACGCCGAGAACCTCAAAAACATGCAGTTAAGGTCCACCGGCACAAACAGTAAACATGACCCCAAGAGAAACAAGTAAACCGTAAAGAACGCCGGTCAGTTTCCAATGCACGGAATGAACGAAGGAAAGGCTTAAAAGACGCAAAGAAAGACAAAAAGGGAATGAAGCACTTCAAGTGACCGCTTCTTTCACATCGTGTCTTCTAAAAATCATCCGTCCATGATAGCCGCCTACTGATTCGAAGAATTCTAAGCAGCCGACATATCCAAGGCTCCTCTTGGCCAACATGGTTAATATAATATATGAACTTTCTGTGTAGCTAATGCACGTTCCGACTGAGAAGTACAAATATCTGGTTGCCGATAATACCGAAGACGTATTTCGAATCAGGAAGGCAAAGAACCAGCGTATTTTCAAGCGTCGACGCAAACTTAGCCCTCGGTCAAATTACCATCGCGGCCAAAGCTTTAATACATCCACCGGTGTAGCTTAAGGAGGCGCTAAGGTAATTCAGACTCTAGTAACTTCCATTAAGGCCCTAGAATAGGGGCGGAGACTGTATGGATTCTACCTCCTACGCGTCCGCCCGAGCTGAGTCCGACTCCTCCTAGGCAAGACGTACCAGTCGTCACTCTACAACAGTCCGAAGTCACAGTATTGTAGCTCCCAAACGCGGAGATTTCCGCGGCGGCGCCAATTGTGAAGCCCGTCACCGATGCCCCCTCCGTCTTAACAGCCTCTAAAATACAATAAATATTCAGTCGAAGTGCTTCTTGAGACGACAGACGACTAAATCCCTTCGACTGCCAAGAACTACGAAGTCGCGGCGATTGTCGCCCTCATGTCTGAGATAATTCTCGCCACACCTCTGTTAGTCCACACTGGAGGTACCATGAGCCTCGTATCCGTAAATGTCCTGTATCTGACGTGGAAGTCAACTGTTAAGCCTTATAAAGGCAACTTGGTGAAATAGGCTAACAAGTGTTTGCTTGAAAATCTTGACGTTATTCGCCTATTTCTGAGACTGGGGACTTATGAGAAAAGATCCGCTTCGGCGTGGTCCGCAATCTCGTCACTCGTGTCCTGGTCGGAATCCCCTTCACTGAAAACATTTTCATGGGAACTTTCCCAGTGGAACAACGCATTTGTCGCTCGCGACTCACAGCCTGTGCATATATTTATTGTCGACCAGCCATAACCTGACCTTCAACTTTCAAGGCGAATTTATCACCATCGCCTCGACCAAATTGCCGCACAAACTCATTTCCACCCCCTGGATCTTTCCGACTATCATGGGAAAATTGGTAAACGTGTCCGAGCTGCCAAAGATCAATGGCTCAAATCTTGGCCCCAAACGCCAATCATCGCGACTTGTCAAATCCCGGGTTTGGTTTGTTCAGCGCCTACGATAATCCGCTGTCCAAAAGAATGACGTTTGCAGCCTGCGGCGTCATGGACATCAACCCTGACCGACTCCTTCAAGTATTAATAGCCAACCTTATGGCCACTGAAGTGTACATACCAAAGAACATGCGCGTGGCTCTGGCACAAGATGCAACACGTATGCTTCTGTCCACAGACGACTTTTCACAGACTACAGAGGTCCCATCCCAAACCCCTTTCGTTATCGTCTTGAAGACCGGGACGGCCTTCCGGCTAACCAGAGAGGGAGGAATAAATATTTAACAGTAAAGGCCTACGAGACACAGCAAGCACAAATACGCAGCGTCGTAAGGGCCCAACAGGTCAACTGGGTTGATCAGACAAACCGCCAGGAAGCAGGGGAAGAAGACTGGCGCGAAAAAGTAGGTCTGGACGGGAAGTTTGAAAGCCTTCTGGACAGGATTTAAAGTCTTCTTGAGCCTTACTAGTCGATGTGGAGTGGCCAATTGGGACAGGTTTGGGCGACAGAGAATCATACTGATTTGATGCCAAACTCTTGACCAGTCCATCAGGCCTCAGACCGAGCCGGACCAACTTAACGCGACTTGGAACCAAAGTAGATTAATTATATGTTGTAAAATGGATTCATTGAACCAGCAAACACTGACTTAGCGTCTCCCATAGTATTTCCTCCCAAACCTGACGGCTCACTTAGGTTCTGTGTAGACTACAGGTGACTCAATGCGATGAACGTCAGAGACTCGTATCTAATCTCATGTTTGAATTAATGCATTGACTCTCCATCCTCAAATCTGACAGTACCTCAGGTCACTGGAAAAGTCCAATGACAGAGAGAGAAAAGTACAAAACGGATTCACGTCGCACAGTGGTATCTTTAGGTTCATGAGAATTCCCTTCTGTATGAAGAAACCCCCTGGAAATTTACAAAAGGCAGCAGACGTTATCCTATCCTATCCTCTTTCAAGTTGCAATACGCGTTAGTCTATCTAGACGACGTAATTCTATAATCAGTCTCTGCAGAAGAAAATTTCGACCATTTGAAAACTGTGATGTGCTTCATGCTCAAGGCAGGTCTGACCATAAAACTGCACAAGTCTCACTTATTTACGGAATCTGTTGACTATATAGGACATGAGATCAGTCCCGGAAAATTGGAACTCACCACAAGGGCTGCAGTGGCCGTGGAGAAAGCAACACTACCTCGGACCTTGACATAATTCTGGTCCTTCTTAGGTCTCTGCATCGTCTACAGAAAATCATTCCCCAATTTCTACCGACTCGCAAAGTCGCTGAACTGCAAGCTCGATAAGGGAGAACAACTGAAATGGGTAGACTGAACAGACAATTAAATGAAGGCCTATAAATGCTCGAAGTCTAGGTTGATCACACCGCCAATTCTGGCCTTTCTCAAGCTCGGTCAGTCTTATATCATCGACACTAATGCCTTATATTTTAAAGTGAGCTGCGTCCTTCTTCAGGAACAGGAAGGAAAAAAGACTCCAGTGTCGATAGGGTACTGTTCAAGGTCCCTCTAAAAGGCTGAAAGAATAAAAGCACCACAGAAAGGAAGTGTCTCGCGATAGTCTTGAAAGTCTTGACCTTAAGGCCCTACATGTAAAGCCGTATGTTCACAATTAGAACCGACCATGAAGCCCTACTATGGCTAACAAGTCTTTACAATGCTTCTGGTCAACTCCAGCGATGGATAGAAGACAAATTGAGTTCGACTACAAAGTTAACCATCGGCCAGGGGCCCATCATAAAGCGGCGGACGCCATTTCACGACTTCGAACATACAGTATGGACCGAAAAGACATCGAAGACTACCTGCCTGTCATCAATATCTCAAAAGAGCTCTTAAAGGACTTACAAGACGAGCTATAAGACGCATAACAGTGGAAAACGTGTCAACCACTCCACCTTCGAGACGAGGGGACGCTAAAACCAGGCCTTCTAGAATTTATTGACCTTTTGAAAGATCAAACCAACCTTGAGCCTATCGAAACGGAGAAAATGCTCGCTGAGAAACTAGAAGACACCCATTGTCAGCACTACAGACAAGACTCTAAAATACGTCAAGTTTTTTCCATCTCCAAGACAACGGTATCCTTTTTCGCGTGTCTCCTTTATACTGCGCAGTGAAAACGGTCGTTCCAAATAATCTTCAGCCAAAAATAGTTTATATGGCCCACTAACCATTGTTGGCCGGAAATCCCCGTGGTTCCAATAAGTACGACTCCTTGAGACGAAAGTACTTTTGGACACAAATCGAAAATAATTTATTTCAGACTGCGAAAGACTGTTGCCAATGTACCGAAGCCAGAGGCACAAGGTTCAAGAACCAAAAGAATATGAATTTATCCCAGGATAAGAAGCCGCCAGAATTGATAGCAACGGATATTCTAGGTCCTTTTTCCAAGACGAAAAACAGCTCAACATACATTTTTGTAATTACCGATCGTTTCTCTAAGCTAGCGCAAGTGACTCAACTTTCTTTTAATACTGCCGTCTCAGTCGCTAAAGCCTTTGTGGAGAGCTGGTTTATCCCCTATGGTTTTTCCACCTACTTGTTGACCGACAATGGACCCCATTTTTTCGCAAAATTCTTCGAAGGAACTTGTTTTCTTTTAGACGTCAAGCACGTGACTAAAAAAGCGATCACAAGCAAGGCAAATTGTAGACAGAAAGGTAAAACTAAACCTTTATCATCCGCCTTCCCGTCTTTGTAGCCGAGAACGTGAAAAATTGGGACCGTCTCATTAAGCCGCTAACCTACGCCTACAACACTCAAGTACATAGCACGACTCATGAGACTACATTCATTCTAGTGCTCAACCTACAGCCGCCCGACATAATTGTCAACGAAGAGGAGACTTTCCTGAAATTAGACGTCCTCACGCCTAAAGAAGCCCGTCTCCATTTGATAGAGCTGGCGAAGGCACTCTTAAAAAAGGGGACCAAACGGAAGAAAGCACAATAGGCCACGTACAAGAAGTACCCCGAACGAAAGATCCGAATTATCCTCCGTCTGCAGCCCGGGTAAGAAGTCTTATAGGCAATCCCCCTTCATTTGGACAAACAACCGCCCAACCACTGGCTGAAGAGCCAAAGGGTAAAATACGCAATAAAATAAAAGCAGCCTACTAATTCTTAAAAATAATGGGCGAGTTTTTCAAAGTCAACAAGGGAAAAATTCAGGACTTGGTATCTATAGACCGTCTGATAAAAGCACCTCCACTCTTGGAACCAACGACCTTGAAGCCTCAACGCTCACCCCCTCCGCTACCAGAACCACTCCGCACGCCTCAACCGACACAATCCCCGCCGAAAGCGTCTTTTAGGTCTGATGCAGATAGAAACCATAACCCGACACTGCGGCCAGGCAAAAAGGATTATCAGTCGGATATAAGGCACAAGGCAATACAGGATAAACAAGGTACCGGCTGAACCGAGCGGACAATGTGACAGAAAAACCGTGAAGGAATACGACGTAGTCGACCGCCTGGTCGCCTACCGTGAAAATTGATAAGCCAAGTTTTAGGAAGTCCTTTTGTGGTGCTAAAAAGCTTTAGAAGACACATGGGAACTATCACTCAACATCCCGCAAAATATGGGCACCAGGTTCCATGCGGCTCAGACTGAAAATAAAACACACCAACGCCAACGAGGACGTCGGCATAAAAAGGGGGGATTAAAGAATCCCAGGAATCACGAATTTTCACGAGAAGGCTATTTTGCCAAAAATGCAACATAACTTAGGAACTAACAGCAACAAGCACATAACGCCTAAAATGAAAAGCCTGGCGAAAGGCTTAAGACTAATCACAATCACAACGAACGCGCTTGGTCTCGGCTGTAACAGACCGTCTTGAAGAACCAACCTTGGCCCTAATAGCGGCTTCATGGACCGATGCAAGGGCGTCAGAAACACCCACCTGCGCTGCACCTAAATAAACGTGGTAAGACCACCAAGGATATACCTGAATTCGATACGGAACTGGCCCAACTCCACCTCAGACGGAAGGCGCTGAGCCTCAGCAGTCGCAGCAGCCAACATGTCACGCTCGCAGTCCACATTAACCGGAGAATGACTAGCGCCATAACACTCGAGCCGACCATGGAGGTCTTCAATAGTCGACTCGGCCGAGTTCCAAGTGGCCGCAGCCAAAGCTTGTTGAGACTGATGAATCTCGTCTTTTTAGGAATTAACCTGGGTGTGAGCCTCGTCGCATTCCGCCCACGTCTCCTCAAGAGTCGTCTGCAGAGCCGACATCTCTCGCTCACGAACCGCAGGCTCGACCGATGGAAGGGAAATCAGCTCGGAATTCTTGCACTAAATGTTCTCAAGAATTCCAATAGTAACTTCATTGCGATTTCGCACCGTTCGCTACGCTGTCTCACCATCCACCGCAGCAGCCGAATGAAAAGCCGCCAACTCGCTAGAAAGCCGCTTCGCGTCCTGACGCAGCCCGTCCATGGCCACATGTCCCTGAGTCAGTTCTAAAATGCGTTTCTAAAAAACCTGAAGACGACTCTGAGTTGACTGAAGACGACTATGAGACTACGCAAAGTTAGCCTGCGTATGGTTCAAAGACTACAACAACGACTCCATGTAAGCCTCCTCTTCATTCACCCGCTCTGCAACCACGGTAGAACCAGCATCCTCGCCAAAGACTGACTCTTCAGCCGCAAAAACCCTTTCACGGAGGGTAGTCACATGCCCCACCTGCTCCAGCCCGACTTTCAAGACATGTATCAGATTGGAAACCGTCTGAGAAGACTTCTAAGAAAGCAACGAACAGAACTATACAAACACTGGCGTGACAGACTAAATAGACTCCGACAAAGGCCACTGCGAAGGACGGGGACAGGTCCGAGAACAATGCGGAGACTGAAGAGGTGGGGAAGGCGTCGTATAATCCTCCTCAGGGTCCACATAGGGCAAAGTGCCGAAAGGATGGCCAGTAAGAAGGCCGGTTTCGGGCGTCACCCAAGTGATACGGTCAATACCCATTAGGTTCAAGATCCTTCATGGCTTGAACCGTCGCGCCATGGAGCTGCAAAGCGGACACAGCGGAGGAATATGGAGTATGAAAAGCCAAATACTTCTCAGATAAGAACTGAGCCAAGCCAGTACGCAATTTTTTTAAGCTGCAAGTTATCGACTCAAAAGCGTTCTTCCATCATGAAACTTTTGACTTCTGGAAACTGCTGAGGCCTATGAGTGCCTCCAACATAACCACGGGCCAAGAACCTGAAAAAGACAAGGGCCCACCCGCAGTCTTTCATAATTGTCCTTGTCTAAACGTGTTAGTTGGCCGTCACCGGCTTAAATCGGTTTTTACTGCCTTGATAGACAATAAATGTCTCGAACATTTCAAACGGCTCTCCAGTATCAAATTTGTACCTGGCGCAGTCTGACTCATCTTTCCAACTGTACTATTGAGCCTGTCGAATGGATAGGAAGCTCATCAAGAGGTCCATCCCTCTCGTATCAAGGAAGTAATACGGATGGACTTCAGCCAAAGTTGCATCAACCCCCCAAGGGAGCCTAAACAAACGAGTGTTGAGGCCTGCATTGTCGGGGCCGTGGCGTTGGTCCGGCTCTGTAATTTAAACAGGCTCTCTGCAGCCACCTGAGAATTGGATAGAGAGTAGTTCTGAACCCATTCGCCTATGAATACTAACTCAAATGCGTTTAGAATCGGGCTTCCGTCTGCTTGAGACTGACGAAGCCGGGTGAAATAGTCCGCTGCGAAAGGAGTGGGCACCGGAAAGTATGAAGAGGCTTCCCATTCTCGTTTCCAGTTGGCTGGAAGCGGCCAATACATACAGTCGCTATCACACTGGTGCATATGATGATACTCTATCTGATGCCAACAGTAGGCGCAGCCTCCGGAGACGACTAGACCCGACTGATTGATGCGCAGAGAAGCAGAGCCGCGTGATACGTGTAAACACTAAATGTGTCAAAATTGAGATATGTGTGGTGCGGCATGGTAGCTCACTCCCGTCGCGCGCACACAAAAGGACTGCGTGGTAGAGTGGAATTCTGGAGGAGGGGGTATGTCGGCGCGAACGGGGACGCAGGACACGTGTGGTTTAACGGATTTCGTCATTCAGCGTGGTGTGCGTCCACTCTGAAGCGCTGGCAACCACCCTAAAAGAGCACAAAGAAAGGGAAGAAAGAAGGAAGAAAGGAGGGGAAAGACGGGGAAAAGGCTTTAATTCGGGGTAGCTCAGACGTGCTACCAAGGTACTTATCGGTACCCTCTTCATGGTATCTCCGTCCAACCCTGGCGCGACCCAGACCGCTTATGAAGCAGCTGGAGCCGCGCCCAAGGCGGAGCTCGTGACCAAAAACGGCCCAAAAGGCAAAAAACCCTAAAACTAACTACAAAGAGACATTACAGTAGACACCTTTACGCTACATGCCTTAACCTAGACGACCTTGATAGGACAACAAGCCCTATTCAAAACGCAATATTATTACCTTAAAAACCATCAGTAATTCCACCCGGTCCGGCCAATGAGCAAACGTAGCACCCAGAGTGGTAGAGGGGCAAAGTGGCTGACAAACCACGAGTTACGGTATGTGGTGCCACCCACCCCGCCGAGTGGCGAAGTGACGGAGTGGCGATGGAGTTCGCGGTGCTGTGGGTAGTTCACACGTGTACTATCCGCCATCGAGGGTGCGCAGGCCCCTTATGCTCGTACTACACGGTCCCCAATTCACGTCGACGCAGGCTTGGAGTCGTAAGGTCCAAGCGCACCCCGATGAGGTGCGACGATCGAGTCGCGCCTTACCTCTTCCATCGTAAGTAAACCTCCCCCTTGGAACAGGCACCTCGAGGCGTCTGGTTTTGTCTTGGTAGTTGGGGAAGGCGGCGTAGCGTGGGCGGTCATATCGCTATCCCCTCGAGGATGCTAAATAACGCCAACGTCCCGGCTTGAACCGGAAGCCAGGAGCCAAATGCGCCTGTCATGAGGCGTGATGCCAGCGTCGGTGCGCGTAGCAAGTCGAGGGGGATTCGGGAAGGGGGCAGAGCGCTTTCCTGCTATACCAACAAGAGGTCAGGAACAAACGGCCCGGCTCGTCACGTGTCTTGCCACGTAAAGATCGGAATCAACTTCACAAGGTTGTGCGAGAGACGCTGAAGGCGCCTCGGGTAACCGGTCGATGGTTGAGTCGAACGAGCTGGCATTCCACCTGATATTGACACTAATTGAGGACCCCCTTTGATTTTAGACTAAGAGGCGTGGAAGGCGCCCCGTGCAGAAATCAGTTTGGAGCTCTGGGATTGGTTGTGCCGGTCAAATGCCGCGCCTTTATTCAAATTTGTCGCGATGGTGGTGGTGTTTCAATCAGATCCGATCTCGCCCGGCTGGTTGGTTGAAGGTACGGTGATCCGGGTGCTCGGCGCTGGTGGCGCCAGCACTGGGTTTCCTCTTGTAGTGTCGTGGGGAAGAGCATTTAAGCGTCACTAAATTAATCCCCACGGACGTACACACACACAAACACACTCACGCACACTTCATCATCATTTTGCATCACCAGCTTCCATCAAAATCAACTTCAACAACATGCCAAACTACGAATTAGCATACCTCAGGCGCCTCTTCAAACTAGGCACCATTCCCAAGTCACGCCTGCCTACGCCGGCTGCGTAATCTCTGACTGATGCGGATTCCGTGGGCGCCCCTGCACAGGAAGGCGCCCTGCCGGAGGATGCACAGTTCGCCGAGTGGACGCGGTTTCCCCGCGTGCAGTTCACATGGGACGAACCCTAGCACGCGTTGCAGAGCGAGGAAGAACGCGAGGGGCATGTTGAGAGGAAGAAGCTA
>JAVCKV010072816.1:0-21784 GCA_032274145.1 Herpochondria borealis | reverse complement strand
ACGAACACATCAAGATGGGTGGAAAACCGCCCCCCTCCTACAAAACCGCAAGTTTGCTTTTCGCAGGCCGTAAACCACACACACTGCCGCAACAGACTACTGTGCGAGGTTTGTGGCTCGTCACCCCGCGCGCCAAACCTTTGGAGGAAAACCGGAAAGTTCTTACAGGTTTTTGGGCGCGGGCATTCACGGCGCGAAGCCTAAACTGAAGTTCACACCTGTCTGTGTTTAAACCTGTGGTAGAAACCCCCAAGACACTTCCACAGGCGCCAACGCGGCAGGAACCCCTTGGTGACACCTCCGCAGCATCATGAGGCACCGACACACAGATCTGTGGCCTGCACAGGACAACACATCGTTGCAAACTAGCAATGCGCCGTGTGGAAGATAGAACCACAGCAGCCTGCTCGGAGGATGGATCCACAGCAGCAACCGATGGCACAATTTGGGGTTTTCAACTACCTCATCGTAGCACCGAATCAAGACTATGCTACAAGAACTCGTGGGCTAATGGGGCGAGTGAACACACAGTGTTGAACTAAATAATGGATTAAACTTCAGGTGCTTCAACTGCTAGAGACGACCTGCCGACAGGAAATCGGTCTCGTAAACTGGCTGTGTGGGAATCTGCTCTGGCGACAGGGAACGCTTCCTTTTGCGCCCCGAACCTCTTTGCTCTTCGTAGTAGCGAGCGAACTTCTCACTGAACTGTGTTTTTGCATCGTCTGAACCTAGGAGAGTCTTGATTTTGTTCTGAATTTCCACAAAGCGCTGCTGGGCAAAGGGTTGTGAGAGCGATCCGTACATCTTGTTTTTGTCTTGGAGTTCCTTTGAGTTCTGATCGGGCCATTTTGTGCCACCCTTCTCCTTCCAAATGCGAGCCATCTCCATCCAAATTTCCCAATGATTCTCAGTGGACAAAACAGCGTAGGTCATGTCCGACTGTGTGGCAAACTTGCACACCGGCTTCTTTGACAGCATCGACTGAGCAAACTTCCCCTGGGTTATGACCGCGCCCAGGAAGTGGTAGCACACCTTCATCAAAATTTCCATTCTTGTGTCTGTCTCCTGGTTGGAGACTCCCTGGCCTTGCTCGGCCACAAGGACAAGAGGCGCGGAACCAAACATGGCTCGACAATCGGCGGCAGTGAAGCCAAGGCCTTTGGGGTCATCTTTAAGAGCAACTGAGCGGAAGAGGGATTGAGTTGGAGAGTTCAATGGAGTTTGAGAGAGGTAGAGAGAGAGAGATAGAAAGAGAGATAGATGGAGAGATAGAGAGAGATGCAGCGAGTTAGGAGGACACATTAATGCAACAAAAGGAGGCTTTCCAATCCCAGAGACGCACCCACTGTGATCTTCTCCATGGCCTGATTGATGGAGCGCCTGCGAGATCGAAAAACACCCTTGTAGGTCCCTTGGATTGTGGGGAAAACCCGCTCATTGAAAACCCGAACGACGATAGAGTCCTCGGCATGGTTCCCAGTCACACAGTGTTGAAAGAAGCCGTTCTTAATCCTGCCGATGTACTCGTCGTCCGCAAATTTGATGACATGGAAGAGAGTCTCTCTTGTGTAATTGGTCGCTGTCTTTGTCATGGCCTTAGCAAACCTTTCCTCCTCTTTGTCGTTGTGTCTCTTCTGGGCATCCTCCTGGTATTGTTTCTGGGTGGCTCTGGCCTGTTCAGCGGTGAGGCCATCCTGAAGGCTTTCATTGTCGCCACAAGACCCGAACAAAGAAGCTTCATCAGGTGGCTCTGGGAGTCGTCCAGTTGTCCTCAGGGGAGGCATTGGGGCTCCTTCTTCCTCGTCAGAGCCTCTCTCTGGGGATGGAGCCCTGGCGCCAAGTCTCTGCCTTGGCACCACTGACCTAAGGGGGGATCCATCGTCGTCCGAATCATCAGCCTGTGCGGTGCGACCTGCCGAGCGAGAGCCACGCTTGCTGGAGCTTCGGGGCATCCTGTCGGCAGAGAAGCAGAAGTGGGTGGGAGCGAGGGGTGAGGGACAAGGAGAGGGGGGGGCACCTGCCATGATTTAAAACAACTTTCGTCCGCTGGGTTTGCTTCACCTGTTTTTGTTATATTTGTTATTGTTTGCTTTGTTTAGAGCGCTTGTTGGCGGCCATCGGATGCCAATTGTGGGCTCATTGGCGCCCCTGGCCTTTGGAGGGAGCCAATGCCACACCGAATTCATTTTCCGTCCTCTTTTGGGCGGTTGATATTGGCGCCGACAGAGGAAGACACACCAATGAGGCCTGGTAGGCTTGATGGAGTTCTAATTACAGTGCTGTGCGCCCAATCTTTTGTAGCTGGTGCAAACGCCGGCTCTGCCCCATCAGAAGCGCCAAAGACCATCCTCCATAGTGTTCAAACCGAAACCAAAGGAGTCGTGATGCCCAACGGCCTGGCGGGCTGCTCATTTTAGGGTGGGTTCACAAATCGCAGCAAAAAAGCATCTTGTTGGCTCTTGTTCCACAGTCGACCTCCATGACTGAAGAAGAGTACAACCGGATGGTGGAAGGCCATCGGAACAATGATGCCTGCCCCTTTTGCGTCTTTAAGAAGAACACATTAACAACAAAAGGTTTTGAGCGTCACCTTCAATACTGTGAAGTGGCCAAAGCAGTGGTTGATAAGTTCCGACGAGAGCGGAAGGGTGGGCCTGGAGTGCCTCTGTTTGCTGGCCCCACGGCACCATTGCAGCCAGTAGTCCCAGAAGTGGTGGGCCGAGACAAGACAGGCAGATCCACAAGGAAACGCGGCAGAGGAGTTGACGAAACCGAAACAGCTACTGTGTGGTCTGTTGGTGATCCAGCGACCAACCACGAGGAGGACTACTCCCTGAATTCCGGCCAAGGGCGGATGGAGGACAGCAGCACCGACGAGGTGGGCTTCCAGGTCCAAGAAATAACACTGGAGGACCATGACTGCGCCAACCTCTCTCAGCAGGTGGTGTATCCTCGAGCGTCACAGCACCAACAGGCTGATTTGGCAGATGGGGGTCCACTAGACCAGGGGGGGGACTCTGAAGACAACATGGAATTGGAAGAACCACCGCAAAGCTTGGTCCCAGAGGCGCATGTCATCAAACTTCAACGGGCTCACAGGAAGGATGGCGAGGGCAAGAAGTTCTGGGAGGATCTGGGGACGAGGGTCCACAGTGCCGCCAGCGGAAGTGTTTTGAACTTGTGTCCCATCAAAGGGAAGCTTATGTTGTCGATGCTCAGGATAACCTTGTTCTGTGATGAGAGCACACAGCAGAGCAGATCCTTTCAAGATGGATACACTGCTTTGCTGAAGCATGAAATTGCTGAAAATGATCTGGATGTGATGGCCATGCCCAAAAGGGAGACTGTAGTCCGGTGGGCGTACAAACAGTTCGGGACCAAGCTCACCAAAGCCCAGGCGGTGACTGTGCGGAGAACCACCCACGCCAATCCCTAT
This sequence comes from Herpochondria borealis, assembly GCA_032274145.1. NCBI lineage: Eukaryota > Rhodophyta > Florideophyceae > Ceramiales > Ceramiaceae > Herpochondria > Herpochondria borealis. The sequence continues at coordinate 18,345 of JAVCKV010072816.1, read as the reverse complement.
GATCACCTCCATGCCAACCCTTACAACAGTCCTAGGATTGATAGAGGACTGGAAACAAGGGATCGAGATCTGCTTCATGTTTTGAAGTTTGACATTGTTAATGGATGCAGATCCCTCATCAGGAATCGCAATCTCTGGAGTGACATGAACAATCTTGTGGTGAACACCGAAGACCCCTTCCTACCGTATGTGAACTTGGGCGGTGGTTTGGATGAGGCACTGGATGGAACATGGTGGCCGAACATGCTCTCCCAACTCACAGCGAGGGGGATCTTTGACCCAGCGAAGGAGTTCATCGTGCCCCTTGTGATTTACATGGACAAAACCGGGACCACAGGCAATCAGAGGTATCCGCTCGAGCCTCTAGTTTTCACTTTCCTTAACATCCGCAGAGCGCTCCGCAACCTGCCTGACTTCTGGATGATGGCGGGCTACCTGCCAGACCTGGATGGGAAGTCTTCTGCCGAGAAGACACAGCACCGCCAGCGCAACAGAGGGGCTAGTTCGGAGACATATCACAGGGCGCTGTCTGTGATACTGGAGGTGTTTAAGGAATTGGAGGTGTCTGGGTTCTCTGACTGGGTTAGGATGGGAGATACCCTCAAAATGATGAGGCTTAGGTTTTATGTGGCGTACATCATCGGTGACGGCAAGTCAGCTGACATGCTGGCCAACAGAATAGGAGCCCACAAAAACGCCAGGAGGATATCCAGGGTGTGTGACTGCACGCAGAAGGATTGTGCCTCGGTGGTCCATGTTTGCAAGTACTTGGAGATGGGTAACTTCCAGCACCACTTCAAGCGACTGGAGGCTTCACCTCAAGCTATAATGGACTCAATAAAGAACAAGGATGAAAATACCAGGCAGTTTAGCAAGGAACAGTTGATCAAACTGTTCTTGAAGGATCGGAAGGTGACCAGGAAGGCACTCATCGAGCATGGAATCCAACCTTCTATCAATGCATTCGTCCTCAACAACATATCATTCGGGTATGACCCACACGGGATTTTTGGTGCCCTCCCCACTGACCTCATGCACGCCTTTCAATCGGGGGTGCTGCCGTACCTTTTGAGAATTGCGCTGGACATGCTGTCTCCGGCAGAGAAGGCAACCCTGGACGAGCTGGTGGATAGAGTGCTCTACAAGCAGAGGTCTTCCTGCAAGGGGGACTATCCAAGGTACTGCTTTGCCAACGGCTTCTCCAGTCTCACTCAGTTGACGTCTGATGAATGGGTGGGGACTCTTTTCACTTTGCTCCTGGTTTTGAGGACAGAGGAAGGTCACCAGTTGTTCACGGGGGAAGGGAAGTTCTCTGACGAGGACATGCTTCTTCCAGAGTCGTTTGAAGAGTTGGATGCTAGAAGCGACATTGGTAGTCTGAAAGAATGCGCGAGAATGATGCAGGAGGCAATTGACAGAAGGAACTCAGTGGCCCAGGAAATGAACGCCGCAAACCCTGAGTCAGAGGACCACAACCCCCCTCCAGACTTGGTCAACGAGGACACTGGTGAGATCGACAATCCTGAGGACCTTGGAGTGGAGGATGACCCCGTTGACGGCGAGGAGGATGAACTTGTCACCGAGAAATGCAGTGTCTATGACTTTATTGCCCTCTTGGAGGGGCTACTCTGCTTTCATGGGTGGTACAAGTTTGGAACTTTTGAGAAAGCTGGCCTTCCTAGGTACCAAGCTAGCATCTCCAAGTTGTTGGCCATGCTGCAGTACTATGTCCCCCGCAAGACAGGCAATGGCTGGAATCTTCAAAAATTTCATGACATCCTCCATCTTCCATTCTTCATGGGAAGGTACGGTCATCCTGGCAATTTCGATGCGGAGGTTGGAGAGTCTGGGCTGAAGACCTGGGCCAAATGGGCGGCCGGCACAGCTGCCAAGAGGGGGGACAAGAATGCCTTTGTTGCCCAGTGTGCCAAAAGAATGGACGAGAGACTCACCCTGGAGACAGCACGGAGGGAGCTGGCAGCTGAGGGGAACACCATCCCAAAGCTTGGCAAGAACGGCAAAAGGATCCCTGACAGCAAGTGCGTTGGCGGTGACACACAGCTCGGTGGGTCCAGATATGAGGTTCCTAGGTTGCCTGGGGTCGCCACATGGTTGACGGGCAGGGCCCAAGCAAGGATTGGTTCCACGGAAGTCCACCCACTCGTGAGTTCTTCTTTGCGCTCTCTGAAGGAGACCAATCCAAGAGGTGCTGTGGTGTTTGGTGCCTGCCCTCCCAATGACAGGGGAGGGGAACGGGAGGATCACTGGGTGGTGCACACGGAGTGCTCAATGCCCCACCCTGTGACCCAGAAGAGGTTCTCGATGAGGTGCCATCCCGATTACCACGCCGAGGGTGCCTGGTACGACTGGGTCGAGGTTAGGTACACAGGCAGCTCCTTCCAAGGCGACAAAGAGCACCTGGGCACCTTTCTTCACAAGCACAGTGTCCCGGCCAAGGTCCTGGCCTTTATGGAACATCCTCAATCTGGAGAAGCCTTTGCGCTTGTGCACCCCTGCAAGTGGAGGGACAATAGCCAGCAAGACACGGTTCTCACCGAGGTTTGGCATCAGGAATTCAACTGGCGTGGTGACACTGGCCACCCAGCGGTCCAATTGGTGAGAGTGGATGCAATCGCGGGTCTCTGCCTTGCAGTGGAGGAAGTGCCGGGTCTGAAGGAAAATGTGTCGAAGGAGGAGGAGAACAACAGTTTCTATACAACTGTCATCCTTGTCCGAGATCGAAAAACCTGGGGCGACAACTTCACCTAGATCGAGCACCATTTGGGATTGCATCCCCATTGCCAGAAAATGGGTCGCCCTGCGCGTTAGCCAATGTCAATTCCAATCTGCACGACTTGATACCGAAGCCTGTTTGTTGCAACAAAGAGTAGCTCAAACAATCTCACAAATTCACAATTCATGTGGACGGACTCTCCTCTGGACGACCAAAGAGTGGCTCAGGTAAGACAAGCACTGGCTTCATTTCTCCCCTCATCTCCTTATTTTGACGACAGCAGCAGCAGCAGCGACAGCAGTGCATCAAACAGCGACAGCGACCGACACACAGCAGGAAGCGACCCATCCCTTGGCACAAGGGGCCCAACCGATTTAATGAGCTTGTTTGAGAAGGAGGCCGCAGCGTCGTCTGCCAGTGCCCGCATCCCGACCCCATCCCCAGTTGCTAGAGAAATCTTCGGGCCTCCACCTCAGGTGTTGTGGAGGGAGGCCAAAAGGGTAAACGATAAGCGGCTCCTGGCACTGCAGGAGGAGAGTGATGGAAAGATGCATGGCGGATCCCCCGAGAAACAATCTGATGATGGTGGCGGCATGGGTAGTCCTGGGACGGAAGATGGTGACCCTAGCAGAGCTAGCCCTTCCTCCAAGCGGGATCTGTCGACCTCAGGTTTCGAAGAGCCCCCTCGACACCTGATCTGTGTTGCCCTGAAGAGTGGTAACCTGGGTCACTGTCTTGCCTGCTTCCAGATGCTGCAGCCGGACACCCTCAACGCTGCGGTGTGCGGGGCTGTTGTTTGCGATCCCTGTCTCTTCTCCATGTCCCTGAGGGCAACTCCAGACTTGAGAATCTGTCCCAAGGTGAAGGACCGCCAAGGTGGCGTGAACTGTTTCCTTCCTGTTCAGGTGCCAGACTTCAGCGAAGCAGTGTACGAAGAAGAGCAGGACTGCATGGTGTGCATCAGTTCGGTCCCTAACAAGACCCTTCACAGGGGACGGTGGTGTGAGGTTGATGTCTGCAAGGAGTGCATGTTCAGGATGTCCCGCAAGAAACCCCTGGAGTTCTGCTTCCTCTGCAACAGGCGTGGGTGTTTTGATTACAGGATCCTGGGTGGAGAGTTTAGAGCGAAGTTCTCACTCCCGCCTCCAGCAGTCCAAGGCCAAGTCGACACGTACAAGGGCTTCCAGCACGGGCCACCAGGTGCGGTTTTCAAGATGAATCATGGTCCCAGTTACTGGCATTCCGAGCAGCGGAACGTGGGCATGTGGTGCCAGAGGTTTGGCTGGGGTCCTGGTGGGAAGGAGGACTTGATGAAGGACGAGGAGCGAAGCTGGCAAAGGCCAGCTTCGGTGGCCACGTACGATGGTGGTCTTGAGTGGGATGAGCGGAATTGGAGGGACCTTTCCCAGGAGGAAACAACAGCGCTACCAAAGGAGATTGCCTTCCCTCCCGCGGTGTTGACGCAGCACCCGGTGGTGCAGAGGGTGGGAGCTAACAACCTCGTGCACAAGCTGGCACAGCGGGTTCGCCACTACTGGGATCACCAAACCACCAACGTTTGTCCTGACCTGGACCCACAGCCAAAGGAGGGGCCCTGGCTTCTTGCATGCCCATTCTGCAAGTGCCGAGAAGTGCCGTACCGGTATCTGAAGAAACCAAGTAACCATGTCCAGCTCGAGCCGGTGTTTGCCCACCTCCGCCCCAGCAGAGAAGTGAAAGAGGTCTGTCTCCAGCTGCTCCAGGGGTACAAGACAATGAGGAATGACACTGCCTTCAAGAGCATGAGGAAGCACCTTCGAGCTTGTGTTGTCCAAACTGCGGAGGCGAAGCAAGGGCTCCCTTCATACCTTCCTGGTCAACTGGATGCGAAGGCATTGGATGCTTGTTTTCCTCCCTTCTACCGCCTTCTCGTCAAGGGTGCCAGCGTGGAAGCTCCGTAAAGAACCATTTTGCAGTGTGTCTTGTGGGCGCACGACCAACTAGGAAGGCAGATAAGCGGTGGCATCCAACTGGGTTAGGAAGTAGTGATAAACGTCAAAATCGTGTTCAGCGTCGATCATTTCTGTTGCCTTTATGATTGCCTTGTTGCGACTTCCTGGGCTGTCACTCCACTGCAGCCAATCCTTTATGCAATTGACCTTGGTCCAGTGAAAGAAGAGGGTGCGCGCGGTGGGTGGAATCTCAAATGGCACGAGAGTTCCAGGAGGATTTGATATTCGAAGTCCTCGAGTGGGGGCAGGGGGTCCGTGTGCAAAGCACGAGGTGATGTTCACCTGTTTGAGGCGACGGAGTCCTGCTGCTGCCTCACTCATCGCCATGAGTGATGGCAGGGGATCTGCTAGAATCAGACCGTCCAACAGTAGGGTCTGTAGCTCGGGCAGCCGCTCCAGGAAACCTGCTATCTTTCTGCAGTAGGCAAGGGACAGTCCGGGCATGGCCTCCAATCTGAGAAGCCGGGACTGGTCACAAGTCAATCGAAAGCTGGCCAGGGATCGAACATTGAGGGATTCAGAAAGGGTCTTCAGCAGCAGCGGCATGTCCACAGGCATTCCCAGTAGGGACAACTCGGTCACACTCTGTGGCAGCTTTGCGACGAGTTCAGACCACCACTTGTCGCTCAGGCAGGGTTCAATGGACACCAGCTCGAACTGCAATCGGAGTGATCTGACTGCCTCCAGTGCGGCCAGGGCATCCACCACGACCAGCCACTCAATGTCACTGTCGCAGGCCCACGCAGTGGCATCCCCCACAACAATGGAGAGTTGGGTCCATCCAGATCGGGCGATGTCGGTCTGTAGCTCAAGCAACAGTCCTTCCTGATCCATCACTTGCCCTTTGTCCAGGGGAGTGTCTGTTGTCGATATGGTGCAGCCGCCATGGTTGTCGGTGAGTACGTGGAAGCTTGCCATTTTGAGAAACAAAGAATTTGTGGGAACACACATCGGCGATGGAGGTGAGCGACCGATCCTGCCTGTCACGGCGCGTGTGCAGCTTTATTGGCGAGATACCGCAAAACACAAGCTACTAAAATAGATCGACAAGGACTAACTGCTATGATGTTACACTAGAACGCACCACTTGCACCACTAGTGTGCAGCATCACAAAAGGGCAGGGTCGGCTACATCCTCCCTGCGGTGGAAGTGGGGCATCGCAGCTTTGGATGCCTTGTTGGTGGGGAAGAAGAACCAAAAGGATCCCTCGTCGTGCACAAAATGAAGGATGGCTGGGCTGCCATGCATGCGGACCTCCAGAGACCATGCCTGTTGCACCACCTCCTTTCTCACCTGGGAACTCATCTTGGCGCACAAATAATCCCGGAAAGGCTTGTTGGTTTGACCAAAAAGAATGACAGCGCAAAAGCACCAGGCACGATGGGAATCCTTCTTGGTCCTGTAGGCCCACCTCTTCTCTTTCTTTAGGGGGATGGCACATTTCACGCCGCCCAAAACAAACTCATTGAGGTAGTCAGAGAATTGGCTGTAGCCCACCAGAGCAAAGTCAAAGTGGAATTTTGAGGACTCCACACACCACTGGGCCTGACTGTGATTCACCTGCAGGCAGGAAAGAGCATCGTCCCATTTGAAGTTAGCCTGGGAGCGGTTCACTCTCTTCCCCTTGCCTGTCAAGATCATGAGCTCCTGGGCAATTGAGATAATTTCTAGTTGACACTCTCCTTTCCTGTAGAAGTTGACATCAGGCAACTTTTGAACCCTTGGAGAAACATACAGGCACTGTTGGACTAAGTCAACCGAGCTTGGATCAACTTCGACAGGCACCATCGTGACGGATGGGTTGTGTGCTGGCTGGGCACGACTGATGTTTGATCGGGTGGTGCGCCTGGGAACTGTCTTCGCTGTCTTTGCATTGGGCTCCATGCTCGAAGCGGTGCCAGGCATTGAGGTGGCATCTCTCTTCTTTGGGTCTAGGAGTTTCATTTCCCGCTCCTGGCCCCTTGTCGCTAACTTTGCTTTCACAAGGAACCAGGCTCCAGTTGTGTTGGGTCGGACGTTGTACTCTGTCTCGGGGTGGTCAAGGGTTGCCCCCATCTCTGTCTCCATTCCTTTCCGAATCATTGCCATGTGTTTTGCTTTTTCGTTTGCTTCCTCTGGGACCGGTAGCAAGAACAACTTTCGGAGGCACGGACTGACTGGACGATCCCACATGAAGTTCGTGTGCCTGACAGAGGCATAATCACAGGAGAGATCGATGTCTTGGCTCAAGGTTGGGTCTAATCCTCCCACCCCTCCCCAGATGGGGGAGTGGGACTTATCCCACATGCTGGTCACGGTCAGGGGGAGAGGTCGTGCTGGCGTCATGGTCAGCTCTCCAGCACGAAGCTCCATCAGCTCGTCACCAACAAGCATGTTCAAACTCTGGCCAGGCATGTACACATCTGCTATGCTGCTGCTCTTTGGTTCTTTTTTTTTCTTTGGTGCCTTCAAAGGTTGTTGCCTATCCTTTTTGGTGACACCTCGGTAGGTTTCGCATCCAATGTTCTCAGCAACAGAAAGGAGAATGTTGTTTGTGGTGGCATACCAGCTGATGAAACCCTGGGCCTTGGCATCTGTGAAGTCACAGACCAACTCCCTCAGACGCTGTTTCAATTTGTTTCCATTCTCCAGGGTGGCCTCTCCAAGGAGACTGGGTTGATTAACGTAACCACACAGGGCTGCGATGCTGATCAAGTCTGGTCCAGTCAGAGACCCCGCCCCGTTGATGGTCTCGACAAGTTTCTTGACCACCATGTACTGCCTCATTTTTTCTTGCTTTGTGTTGGGACCCACAATGGGCAGCAACCTGTGACGCCACCCATGGAACATCCTGGCCAGCTTAGCAGCTTCCCCTGTGTTGACAGTTCCTCTGTTCCTCTGATACCGACCACATGGACCTGCGGTTGGGCAAGGAAATAATGACTTCGCTGTTTTGCAGAAGTGCTGGGCGACGGTATCCGACCCTTCTTGGGGTCGGTCGGGCATGGCCATCAGGGTAATAGTTACGATCCACGCACTAACGAATCCTAGCAAGCAGCCAAGGAGTTCCGCCATTGCTTCCTCGGTGCATCCAGCTTCAGCAACGTGACGAAGACCGTGCACAACTGCGGAATGGGAACACGTCTGTTTGTTGAGGCCATTGGTGGTCTGCAGAGCACAATTCACCATCTCGCCACTTTCGCTGTTGATGACCCAGATCATCCCCTTGTCGCCAAGGTTGTTTCTGTATTCGAGGAGATCCTCAGCATTCTCGACCACACGAAAAGAGTCGACACTGCTCTTGAATTCGTTGAGCTCAGACGCTGCTTTTTTGTAGTCTTGCATCCGCTCACTGGCGTCATAGGAACTCTTCTTGGTGAACATAATCTTGCCATGCCGCTCCATGGCCATGCCGCCTCCTGGTGTAGGGGCAGCAAACATTCCGGTGATGGCACCTGACTGGTGCTGGTTTTGTTGGTCCACATGACTTAACACCCCCCCACAGCCCCGACCTGGCTTCTTGGCAAAAATCTCGGGTGTGTGGCGAACCGGTTCTTCCCTTCCCTCGGAAGATGGGACATCTGGGACTAGGGGCATGGGAGCTCCAGTAAGATGACGGTGCTTGGAGTGCTGATATTTAACCATCCTCCCTTTGTTGTCCTTGCCCATCCAGTCTTTTTTCTTGACTGGGCTGAAAGCCAGGATTCTTTTAACTTCACTGGTGTTTTCTGGACTGTCTTCTAGAACCAACAAAAACACATTAGGACCAACTGCACCCGGTGGTGCCTGAGGCACCTCCATTAGCGTTGCCCCAGTAGTCGTAACTCCTTCGGTGTTGCAGAGAAACTTGCCTTCTGGCACAGTTCCATCGGGACTTCGCTCAGGCACGGCATCGGGAAAAAAGGACCCGATGCCATTCTGGTATCGGGCCTGGCCTGCTTGGGTATCAGTAAAGAAGCCCGTCTTTGCACACTCATTGTCAAATCTCTCCTGGATTAAGGAGAGAGCGGCAAAGATTCCCTCCTGATTCTGCGTTCCAGTTCGGATGTTTGGTGCGAGCGTGAAGCGATTAACATTGTGCCCGCCAGAAATCCCGTGGCTAATGTTGAAATTTCCACGATCTTTGTCTGGTGTTTCGGCAGTGGGCCCAAGAACACTGCCAATGCCAAGCTGCGGCAAGAGTTCCCCCTGGTTGGTCAGTTGTTCGAACCTGGGTTGGCCAGTGCACAGGACTTGCCTCACGTAACTACAAGTCGAGGAACCAGCCCAATACTCTTCAAGGGAAGAGTACATGAGGATCTTTCCAGCCGATGCCCCAGTTCCATATACCTCTTCCAAGGCCCAATGAAGACCCAAGTATCCTGCCCAGCTGGTGGTGTAATGGGGATTGAACTGCCCCGAAGCAAACAAGGAAACCGTCGGGGTTAGAGCAAATCACCAAAATTGTGCAGGGAACATGCGTTTTTGATCAAACACCCTCGAGCAAACAGCGGTTACCCCAGCAGTGCATGCGTGGCCGCCCTTTTGCAAACAAACAATACAAGAAGCATGGAGGCTAGGACAAGAAGTGTGGCGACAGAAGGAGTTGCTAGTGGTAGTTGATGATAGAGTGGTTGGTGATGTAGTCAGCGGTGGTATGTGGTGGATGATGATGGGTCGTAGTGTCGCGCAGTGGTTAGGTCGTAGGGTTGCCAAGAATCATCACAGTCGCCGCATCCCAATGCCATCAGCGCCCTCTTGCCCCGTACGTTAGCCTTATCTTTTGTCCCATGGACATCACAGACATTGGCTTCAGGGAAACAGGCGAACTAATCACAGTTGGGATACTTCATCGTGGGATATGTTGGTAATTAGGAGGTGGGAATAAGCATATACTCCCTAGAAACAACAAACACTGCAGCCGAACCGATGATCATTTGTCATCGCGAGCTGTGGTCCTGCCTTGTGTTGTCATAATCTCCTCCCGGGTTGATTCTCCTCGCCAGTCCAACTAGCCAGTAACCCGGCATCATGCTCGTATATATTGGTCCTTATTCGGTACGAGCACCCGACACACTGCCATGCCAGAAGGTCAACGGTCCCTCCCCCCTCCAGCACTTGTTGTCCGGTCATCATCCCCCCAAAGCTCGGAACAGGGGACTCGCGAACAATAGTAACTGGTGGAAGAAGAGCGCATTTTCCTACGGACATCGGGAATGAAATCGACGACGCAGTAACTAGAATAACCTCAACAGGAGAAATCAGCTCAAAAAGAGTCACTTGTTCTATGTCAGGTGGCGGAGAGACATCAGGTGTAGGTGTTGTTTTGCATTAGTGTTGCGTAGTAGTACCTAGTTGCTAGTAGTAGGAAAAGTAGTAATGGGTAATAGTAGGCTCGTAGGTTAGTGGTAGGCTCGTAGGTTAGTGGTAGGTAGGTCGGTAGGTCGGTAGGTCGGTAGGCTCGTAGTGCATTGGTAGAGTGGTCGGTAGGTCGGTAGGTGGGTAGGTGGGTAGGTCGGTTGGTTGGTTGGTCGGTTGGTCGGTAGGTCGGTAGCATGCTTGAAACATCCATTTCTGTCATTGTCGTTTAGAACTAACCATCGATCCAGGACAAGGTAACATGATATTACGAAACGATGCGAACAATAACGACGCCGGACAACAACAATGGAACTTACCGCGTTGTTTTCGAAGAGGTTGTACACTGACGCACCAGTCATGGGGATGAGAATGCAATGCCAGTATCGAACGTTTTCAAACCTATCTCTGCTCCACGATTCGCCTTGTTTTTTGAGTTCCTTCGTCGACGTGCTTTCAAACAACTGTTCAGCGATAAGACAAAAATGCCCATCAGTTGTCATTCCATGGGGAGGTGTGTAGACCATCATCTCGCAAGTCTTTCCAGAACGGCAGACAACAGGATAGTCCTTCGCGAACTCGGTTGACTCGGGAAACTCCACATACTGCAGCTTGTATGGAGGACTATTAGGTGGAAGGTTAGGAAGCTTCATGGTCGGTTGGTCGGTAGGTATGTATAAAGAAAGGAGTAAAATATTTTGTGTGTTTGTTGTGTGTTGGAGATTGCGGTCGCTGGTACGCTGCGGTCGCTGGTACGCTGAAAAGTCATCTCTAAAACTCAATACGCTTTCTGGAGATGATTTTGGGCGCTTTTTGGAATCCCAATGTGCGTGTTGGTCTTTTATTTTCTCCAAAACTTTCAATCATGCGAGCTGGCGCGTCAACCCGAAGAGCCACCCTGCTCCGTTCTTCTCCAAAACTTCTCCAAAAACTTCTCCAAAACTCAATACGCTTTGTGCAGATGATTTTGGACGCTTTTTCGCATCCCAAAATGCGTGTTGGTGTTTTATTTTCTCCAAAACGCTATTTCGTGAACAAACATGTCACTTTGAGGACTCGCCCCGCTCTGTGCTTCTCTAAAACTTCTCTAATGGCGTAAGTAACGCATGACTGAGCATATTTAATTAGGAGAGCCAGCAGTTTCGCGTTTGGTACTTAAAAAACTAAAAAGTCGCACACACGATGGGCGATTCTTCCTCATCGCGAAGAAAGAAGTGGACAGGCAGGTCACTTTTCTACAACAAGCAGCTTTCTACAACAAGCGGCAACAAGCGACAAAGAAAACAGCACCAAAACAAATTCAGAAACCGCTGTACCTACCTACCTACCGACCACCCGACCACTCGACCAATATACTTACCACCTAGCTGCATCACAAAATTAATTGCAACTGCTACTAATATCGATTTACAGAGCAACCGCATCTTCTCTCCTACAACTACTATACCAAGTACACTACGTATTATTGTCTGTGATAAGTCAAGCAACCTAACCTACCGACCACCCGACCACTCGACCAACCCAAAAATGAGTGCTTCCACGGGTGCCCGAAGCAAAAGGAAAGAGGACAGCTCGAACAGGAAGATTACACTGCAAAAAGAGGAGGATTTGGCAAAGGCGAGATTGGAGGAAACTTTGTATCTGAACAAACTCAACAACAGCATGGATGCTCGTGGTCGCAAGAAAATTGTAGAGACTCACTCCACTGGTGAGACCACCAAGGCAGGCAACATCAAAATATCATCTCATCCTATGGCTAGATTCGAAAAGGGATACATCTATAAGCACCCGTACGGTCTAAGAACTTATGTGGTTCCCCCACCCCGTCACATGGCTTTAAGCACAGCGGCTTGGTGGGCCAAAAGGGATCTGTTCCTTTGGAAGGAGCAGGCCTGGAATCCCAGGAAAGAAGCCTCCCCCTCGGATCGAACTAGGAACATCGGCTTTGCCACAGCAGAGGCCTGCTACAACGAGGCCAAGCAAAACCCAAAAAGAAAAAAGTTGGCTCACATGTCACCACAGGGAAAGGCTCCCAAGAACCACCATTAATCGTAACCGCAGCAGCATTGGTGCAATCTCCTTTAGTTTCAAATGGTCTGTGGTTGTCTAGTGAGGCACCAAGGTCAAGGTGCAGGTAGCCTCAGTCGTGATGGACAAGTGTGCATCCGGTGCACTGCAATTGGTCTGTCATTGTCCATCGGGATTGCGCGCCAGCCAGATGTCACGATTCAAAACCAGGGTTTCAGAAAAGGAACGGCTACTGAGTTTTTCGTTTCATTGCCGCGTTTCCAGCCCGCTACCAGCAGCAGCATTGCTCCCTTGTCTCTCTCACAAACACAACATCGAGCAAACTTCAAGCAAACTTCTTCTCCACAAGCGTAACACCATCAACCATGTCTTCACCTCCTCCACCAGGCAACCACGGTAGTCCACGAGAGACTGGTGACCTTGACCCAGCGACCCTTGCCGCACTCACCTCCAGCACTGCCACTGGTGCCATCAACCCAGCCGTCATCGCGGAGCAAGAGGCACTGCTCGCTGCTGTTGTTCCTGCTCCAGTCGTCTCCGCCCCAAGTCCAGTCCCAACCGCAGCCACCACCACTGCCGCTGGTGCTGTTGCCGTTGTCCCAACCGCAGCCACCGCCACTGCCGCTGGTGCTGTTGCCGTTGACCCAGCCGTGGTCGCTGAGCAAGAGGCACTGCTCGCTGCTGCTGTTCCTGCTCCAGTCGTCTCCGCCCCAAGTCCAGTCCCAACCGCGGCCACCGCCACTGCCGCTGGTGCCACGGACCCCCCGCGCACCAGTGCGTTCGACTCCAAGACCTCTCGGCCACCTTCCCCTTTCCAACACCCATCTTCTTCCACTAGCACAGGAAGTGATGGAACACCAGCCAAGACTCGTGCAACAGTGAACATTTCCGCGCACAAGCGCAGCAGCGAAAGGCTACGACGCAACAGCAACTACGGAGTCGACAACTTGAGGGACATCAACACCACCCCAAACAGCAAGGCAGGGGCCACCCCAAACAACAAGGGAGGAGCCCGCGTTCGTCGCACTTTGTTTGAAGGCACCAGTGGAGGCGCTCCTCCTCCAGGACCACCCCCCCCTCCAGGACCTCACCGTGGACGAGCCGCCATCTCCCCTAAATACTCCACTGAGCTCGCCATGAAGTATGGAGAGGAATTGAGCGAACGCCAAGCAAAAGTGGATGACAGCAAAAGCACAGATGATGCCTTGTTGAAGGCCGCAATGGATCAAAGTCTGCAGGAGGACAAAAACAAGAAGGCTGAGCAAAAAGCCATCGACGCTGCCATGGCCATCAGCACGCCGCAGAAGAAACGTCCTTCTCCCAATTCAGGAGATGGTAAGTCGAAGCGAAACAAGCTGGATGAGGACAACCTTGGATCAGCCGAGAGTCCCATCATCCTCGACGAGGGAGATTGCAAGCCAGCGGCCAAACCCAAGAAGAAAAAGGATGACGACGACGAGAACCCCAGCAGTGGTCCCAGCGCCCCGCATTCCAGCAGTGTTCGTCCCTTTGCCAGTCGCTTGACAAACACCAGCACCAACAGTGTCTCCGCTCAGGGTAAGAAGCCATCTGGAGAACAGACCAACAAAAAGACAAGCACCTTAAACTTCCCCAGCGATTGCATGTATTTTCAGCCTTTGATGGAAGATGAAGTGTGTCGCACCTACCGTTACACCTCCACTTCTGACAGCGTTGTCCGAAATGGCTACCAAGCCGTTCTTGATGCCCATTACTCACCCAACAACAGTTTTGAGGCCCCACAAGATGTGCTCTCAGCTGCTCTTGCCACAGTGGAGGAAGGGCGCATTCGTGGTGGAGGCCATGAGGGTGACGACCCCAGCAGTGGCTCCCCCAGCAGTGACGATGGAGACGACGTGGACGACTGGGACGAGAACAGCCAAGACCGGGTGGAGGTTGCCTTTGCGTATGGCCCCTCAGGAGATGCCTCGGCATGGCCTTATGGACCAAGCCTAGGCGGTGGCATTCCAGGAGTGGACAGCAGTGATGGGGGGATCTGGCGTGACCTTTGCGTCATGAAAGACATGAAAGACCGCCGTGACGGCCTCGACGCACCCCCAACCCTGCCTTGGGGATTCGATCCCTCTGTCCTCCCCATGAGCCGCTTCATGGCTGCTCCAGTCGGGGTAGCAGACACGCGGTACTACCAGTTTGTCCTGAACAACTTGATTCGGCACTTGCGGGGTTCCCTTCTGCCCACAAACGTTGTCGACAATGCTCGGTACAGCATCAAACGCTCAGGGATGCTTTCCAAGCAGCAATCCATCATTAGGCTCATGGTAGCCTTGTGTGCAATCCAGGCGGCAATGGGTCCTAACTCTGTGGTTTCTCCTACAGGAGGATCCATCCTCACTTTGCTGGCAGCAACCCGGCCTGAGAGCCGAGATGTTGGAGTGACGGCTCGAGCCTTCGCGAGCATCGTGTACAACCAGTTTGACCTCCGTGGAGTAGAACTGTCAGAGATTCTGAACCTGTCAATCATGCGATGCGTCCAGCGACTGCGAACGGAACTCAGAGTAAACGGCATTTGGGGCAGCAGTTTCCTATTGGACAACCCCCACCCGAGCAACGTCAGAGGTTTGTTCCTCGATCACTTCCTAGCTCTGGATGAGCTCCTGGACAACAGCGCCTTCAGAAGCAGCCTGCCAACCGGTAATGGGGCCTTGATGCGCTTGACCCCCACAGAGTGGTGTCGATTCAAAGTGAACCCAAACCTCCACGACATGAGAGGCCTTGGACATGCCGGAGTGGGCGGCCACGTTGGTTAGGGATCCCATTGACGGTGATTAGACAAAGACAGTCAGTCCAGGACGATTAGATAGTCAGTCCATCAAAGAGACACTCGCAGCAGGCTTCGCGGAGAAGCAGTGCATGACGAAACAAAAATAAATTTGGGACTTAACATAGTAGCTTCAATACACATTTACAATCCTTCGCTGGAAGCGGCAACCATTTTTGGGCCCTGCAGTCACTCGTCAGCTTCCACCGTTGAAGGAAAGAGGGGTTCGCTCGTCATCTTCTTGGCAGGCGACTTCACGCTAGGGGGGAACTCCCTGTCAACCACAAACTTGGCGCAGTTAGGGAGACCAAACTTCTTGACGTACTTCACAGAGAAGATGTCTTCTAAATGGCCCTTCATTTCTTCTTTCATTTGTGGGTTCATCACGTCGTTAACTCCTTGTGCATCAAGGTAGATGAAGTCGCGGTCTGTTGTCCGGTTGTGGAGGAGAAGGTCCTTGGATGCTTGCTCTATTTCCTCGTTCCTCTCGTACAGGAAACATGGTTCCAGAAGGCAGTTGATGCAGAATCCAGCTCCCTCCACGTAGCCAATGGGACGAGGCTTGCCATAACCCCAGGGAGCGTAGCAAGACTTTCCAATGGTTTGTCTAAAGCGGCACTTCTCCAAGCTGTAGCCCTGGAAGTTAAGAAACTTTTTGGGTTTGCACTTCTTCTTCTTCTTGGTGATCACCTCTTCTTTCTGGAAGTATGCTTCGATTCCAGGCTGCGAGGGCTTGTCTCGCTTGCGGCAAACCTTCCCCAGCTTAAACGAGGTGGGGGTTGTTTTGGTCTTGGCTTTCTTGCGGGGTGGCATGATGGGATTTGTGGCCGCAAACACCAAAGGCTGTACATTGCACCAGCAAAACTTGCCACCACCCAGTTTCAAAAATTCAAACAAGCGCCAGTCCCCCCAACGAACACTACCTCCAATCCTAATTGATCGGGGGGAGGACAGACCAGCACGGCCAATTCAAACAAAACACATGGGGAGGCATTGGCACATTATTGGCACCGTGGTTTCAAACAACCAAAAACCCAAGTGCTGGAGCACAGGTTCAAAAACATTCCTTCTTGTTTTCTGGGCCCCACCAAGACAGTTAGCTCCTTTCCACAAAAACTCGCCTAAACCATGTTTTCCGATGATTTTCCATTGTTGTCCCATTCTCACCCACAGTTTTCGTACGGACTGCCCCCACTTCAGCTTGGAGCAGTGGAAGAGCCCACCCCCACTGTCGATGACATATGCCACGACAAAAGGGAGTTGGCTAACTTGAGTGCCAGGCTAGAAGAGGACCCAGTTGCTGAACCCCTAAGGTTATTCCTCGCCAAGTCAATCACTTGCGCCTCATGCACCCTTGAGGTGGCACCAAGGGACTTCCCCCTCAGGCAGGGGACCTGCGGCCACACCATATGCCGGTCTTGTTTTGAAACGCATGTTCGGCATCCTAGGGGAGAGTGGTTTGATGCTAAATGCCCATCCTGCAAGCGCGCCTCCTTCCAAGGCCTTGGTGGGCTAAACCGGGTTGCCATGCTGGCAACTTACTATCTGGGAGAAGTCCGAGGACGCTTCGAGAGCGAGATCCAAAACATCCACTCAAGGTGGAAGAGCCACGTTACGATACTAGAGAAAAGGCACCCACCAGACAGCAAGCTTGAGGAGGAGGTTAAAAGACTCCAAGGATTGGTGAGTGAGAGAGACGGTGCCCTGGAGGGACTGCGGGATGAGCACAAAAAGCGTGTCCAGGAGATGAGGGAGCACCTATCCTTCGCAGACGACAGAGCTGAGGATGCGGAAAAAGAGCTGCGTCGGACAAACAAGATACTTTGCCACCTAGAGAAAGGGAAAAAGTACTACTACTTCCTCTGTCCAAAGTGCAAGGACCACGTGGAGAAAATCAAGAGAAGCAAGATAACCAACTCCTTGCCAACTATTCAAACTAGCGCTAGTGTTAGGCCAGGCTTAGAGGTGGATGACTCGGCATTCCTTTCATGTTTGACCACTAGGTCTGAGCTACACAAGGCTGCGGGATTCATAGCCATGCGCGGCCACTTGATCAACTATTGCATCCCTCTTGAGATTGGTGGAAAGGCCGAGGAATCCGAGCTACCAATCTTCTACAGGAGACAAAGTGTTGTTCCAGCCCAGGGGGCCTTCGCTCTCCACCCCAGAAAAAAGAGAAAGGTGTCTTTGGTGGGGAAGACACTGACCGCTGAGTGAAAAAATTGGTTGTGGTGTCATTGTTGTTGTTAAATACACAGTTAAAGTCGTTTTCCCTCCTTCTTTTGTTTCGTTTGCCTGCCACTCTATCCTGGGAACCAGCAATGCTTATGAAAACCCGACTTGATTCCTCTCCTTCCCTAATCAGCAGCTGATGGCGCTGCTAGTTCCTCTCCATGGTGCCCTTCGTCTCCTTTGATTCCTTTGAAGTCGTAGAATCCATGGTAAGTCCGGTCGGCAATGCAGTCGCCCATTTGACAGGCCCGGGTGCAGTTTTCATACAATCCGCACTGAAGGTGGTTGGCAAATGATTTGACTTGTTCCAGTTCCAAAAACAACAGCCACTCACACTCCACTTCTGCCCACGCCTGGAATGGAGCCAATGCCACCTCTGAGCCTGTTTGGGGGTCCACCCACGGCGCTGGGATCATCCACGTCAGGAACTCTTCCACGTAACAGGCATTTGATGTTAGCATGGTTCCAATAATCACGAAGTCTTTGTCGTGATCACTCCCAAACTGCCACGTGATTTGACGCTGAGCAACTGGTGAGTCGGGCCATGGCCCACCCGCAAAAACTTCGATGGTAGGATTGATGTTGAACCAGGTGGACAGTGCCTCACGCATTGTCTGCTCATCGTTCTTCATAGGTTCAAGGACAAGCTCTTCCAGCAAGGCCTTGATGGTTTTGGCACTGGCGTAATCCTTGCCATCGCGGCTGTGCTCGATAATTCCAAGTCGACTAGACTCATTGGACTCGATGTTCTCAATAAACTCATCGATGTGGTCTGCGATGGCACCACAGAACTTGTGGAAGCTAAGGAAAGCTGCACGGCGGCAAGTCTCCATTGCATATTGGTCCCCTGAGTGGCAGCAGTTCACCTCTTGGTTGGTTCGGAGATGAGGAGCCGCCATGTTGGATTGTCTGGGTCGTGCAGATATCAATGTCGCCAAACAAATTGTGTCTGTTTGGTGTCTGTTGTTTTTGGGGCATGAAACTTGGTCTGTTTTCTGTCCTCATGGTCTGTCTTCTGTCCTTCTTGAGACATCTGGATGGTTCTCAGTCATGCCGCAAACTGTTTGACACATTTCCTCACGCTGGGCGGTTTGTGCTTCACTTTTCGCATGGTAAACCCCCATAAACTGCGTGCATGACCAAATAACGGTCTCGTTGGCATCTTGATGTCCTATTCAACTTCTCACCTTCTCCCCTCCGTTCACTTCCTCCCAGATCAGCCCCCTCTCCCTCTGCCTCCCCTCCT
>JAVCKV010072706.1:10462-21790 GCA_032274145.1 Herpochondria borealis | reverse complement strand
CGACAAACATGCTACTTGGGGAACGAGGTGCAGTAGTAGTACTAGTACTAGTACATGGTCTGGGGGTCGGGTAATTTTCCTCCACAATTTCGAGGCACTCCAAATGGTCACACGTTTGTATGCAGTGACAGAGCTTGTCACTAATGACGCTCGTAGTATTATTGTCATCATCATGTTGTTGTTGTTGTTGTTTTTGTTGCGTGATACTGTACGAAAAGTGAAGTCCCCAAGTGGTAATGGAAGTATTGTGGGCCATGGCCTGAATCAAAATATCAAAGGCGAGTTGCGAAACAAAATTAGGACTGCGTGGTGTTTGTTGTTGTTGTTGCTGTTGATGATTGGCATTGACATTATTATTCATATCATTATTAATAGCAATGGCAATGCTGCTGCTGCTTTGTTGCGTGCTTGTTTGATACAAATGAACTTGCTTCAATGCATACATCTTGGACGACTCACGAATGCTCTTGGCAATGCTCTTGATGACTCCCAAATCCTTCCACCCGGACGGGTACAGATGAAGAATAGTGAGTGTCGTATTGTGCTTGAGAGCATCTGCCAGTAACCGTGCTCCTTGATCCGACTTGACAGGGTCAGTAAAACTGGTACAGGACGGTTCATTGCGTGCAATGGGTATTAGTGCGAGTTTGAGGCCTGCGTAAGGGTCTCGTGGTGGTGGTGGCGGTCCCATTGCATGTGCATTATTATGATATGCTGGTGGCGGTGCTGCTGCGGCGGCTACCAAAAATGCCTGTTCTCGATCCAACAGCAATTGCATGTGGGCAAGAGCATCATTGGCATTATCAATCTCCGCCACGGCAGCAGCAGCCCAATTGCGATCTACTTCTGCTCGAGCTGCTGCCCGACGACCTGCTGCTGCTCTCGCCATCATTCCACCACCTCCACCAAATCCACCTCCCCCTCCTCCTCGCCCTTCCTCAACCGAAACCAAATCTTCCTCCTCTCAATCTCATCCCGCCTGCGGTCCCTCGCCGGAAGCAGCATAACTCCGCGCCCAAGATTCGCGGTAACCAAGAAAGAAAGGCCTGAAAAGCTCCCAACAAAGACGTCCGCACACATCATCGCATGCATCGCGACAACAGTATCCGTTGCAATAAACGCGTTCACCGCGACATTCGAGTCAGCCACATCCTCTCCCAACACGTCATGCACGACGTCGCTCCAGTATCTCGTCGCGTTGTCCTTGCGCTCACCGCGCTCGGTCAGATATGCGCCGCTCATGCGCGCCGTGTCGTGCGACGACACCTGCATCCGCTGCCCCTTGAACGGGGCGCCTTCAGAGAATACCAACACGTTGATCCCCGCGTCCTCGCCCAGGGCGCTGCGCGTCGCCTCCACGGCGGCGGCGACGACGGCCGCGTAGGAACGGTCTGCGAGCATTATTCGTTGTTTATAGGCGAAGAAGTCGCCGCGGCGGATGTGCGCGACGATTTGGACGCGGTCCGCGCGGAAGGGGAGCATGCGGGACAAATCTGTGTTTAGACGCAGGGCTGTTGCGGCGGTGAGAACGCGTGGAGAGACGAGCATTGTGGAGGCGGCGTGAGCTCGCCAGTACCGCGTGCGTAGCCAGGGTAGGACAACCTTGCTGAACCCGCTGCGATAATCGAAGCTGCAGCGCGAGGGAAGTGCCTGGAAGAGCGTTCCGCAACGCGGGTGTTCCGCGGCGAATGCAGCGAGTTTGAGGAAGCATTTCGTGTTATTCGCGGTCCGTCCAGTGAGACAGTCTGTGAGTTTCTGTGGGAGGACGACAAGGCGTTTGAAAGGGGAGGAAGGGTTGAGAGAGGTGCAGGAGATGTGGAAGTCGTTTGTATAGCGCTTGCAGGGGATTTGGGTGACGGTGGTGTTGCAATGCTCTTGCAGAAGGGGGTCGCGGAGAGAGCGGTATTTGTCCCATCCGAAGAGTCGCTGGATGGCGGACGGGTCGGAGGCGGTGAGACTTGCGTAGGCGGTGATGCGGTGGAGGTAGCCGACGCGGAGGGCGGCCGCGAGGTTGAGCTCGTAGAGCACCATTGCGAGACGGTGGCCCATGCCGTCGGAGGAGGCGTTGCCGATCGGACTGGCTACCGCGCGGAGACAGGTCGGTTTTAGGGGGGGTGGGGTTGTGAGTGGGGTGAGCGTTACATCATGGATGGTGGGGCCGGGGTCGAGGGTGAAGCGGGTGGGATCTGTCGGGTCGTCGGACAGGGTGGGTGGGGTTGGTGGCGCCGACGCGGGCGGGGCGGAGGGCCGGATGGTTCGTCGTAGGGCCGTTGAGATGGCGGGTATTGAGGCAAGGAGAAGAAAGGTGCCGAGGAGAAAGGAGAGGATTGTGAAGATGCGGATGAAGAAAACGGGGTGGCGGCAAGGGCGTGGAGAAGGCATGGATGAAGTCATCTCGGTAAAGTCGACGATAGAGTGAGTGCGGTGTCGTCGGAGGGGAGGGACAAGGAGGCGGATGCAGGGTGGTTTCTTGAATATCCGGTCGAATAGCAGCGTCTCAGTCTTGTGAAAGAAGTATGAAAGAGAAGTCGTGGCGGCAATTGCAGAAAATACATGCACAGTATGAGGATATCTACATGCTCGTACATAAACGACTATAGTTATGTATGTATTTCTCTGTACTGACGTTGTTTGCCGTTTTTCCTACGTGTTACGAGCGCTGGTAATTAGCAGATTTCTTTAAAAATAACTTAATACAGCTCAATGCTCTGCTGGAGTTGGAATGCGTGGATTTTGTACCATTTTTTTAGTGATTTGTCCTGATCTAGTGTCGACCTTGCATCAACCTATCGCGAAAAACGAAAGGAAAACGGCGTTTTTGAGCGGTTTAAATTCAAGCTGGGGTTCCTGGCGACCGGTTTACCAAGGGCACATGGAGTGGGAAGGGGGTGACAATTTATATTTGACACATGTTTTCGCGACAAATATTAATCTGGCACGTTCTCAACAACGGATCACTCCAGTCAGGACTGCAAGTTGTACAATTCGAAGCGGGTTTTCCGGTCGGCCTGAAGCGGTCGTCTCTTAGAGGCAAGTATGCACTGCATTACGACCACACGCTTTCTCGCTCTATATCAAATGTGCGTTTCCGATCGTCAAGAACGCGCCGATCGAACAAAAGCCCAGGTCTATGCCGACGAGCTTGGAAAACGAACAGTATAAGACCGGGAATTGGTTTACAATCCCAACATCAAGTACGCGAAAACTTCAGGCTTTGAACATGAGCTCTTTCAGAAAGCTCGCCATATTTCACGCACACCATCCGTACACTGTCTTACCCGGCCCAACGCGCATGATTCCCGCTTTCGTTAGCAGGGCGCAAATCCAGATTTTCGCCATTAAATCACGCGTACTTTTGTACCCTTGAACGGCTGTAAATCTTCCTCCGACGCATACATGCATTTCGAGGAAAACGTCGATATAATGGTTAGCCGTGCTCTTCGACAATGGCTACGAATGAAAGAGGGCAATCATGTTTAAATTTACTGTGTTTTTAATATTGAATATTAGTCAAAGAATTATAGAGAGAAGTATTGGAACCGCCAGGAAGGGCGGTTTAAATCCCGAAGATGCGCCCGATCCGTACTGAAGGATGAATGTGTGTATGAGATGTAGGCAAAGAACAGATTACAATCTGCCTGTCATTGATGCAATCCAGGACCGAGCTGCACAGCAGCGCAAAAAAACACTCATTACATGCTATTGCACAATTACGAAAAAAATAAGGATTTTATTTAATTCTAAAAATGCTATTAGAGCAAGGCTATGCCTCGATGTAAAACAACTCTGTACACGATTATTTATTTGCGCAATTGAAATGGGGAAACCCACCGATTGAGGCCTATTCAACTATCAAGTACGAGCACAAGCTGTTGATGAACTTTTTCATTGACCGCTCAACATGCTGAAATTCGGATGAAAAACAATGGTGTTAGGACCCAACTTCTCTACTTGCTTCTGTAAAAGCATCTCCAAGGGTGTCAAGCAAATTATCAAAATACCAAAAACGTCCCACTTTTTTATTCGCTGGGCTATTCTAGCAGCAGATCCCCGATTGTAGTATTGTTTCTCCCCACCGGTGCAGATGAATTTAACACCGACGCCATGTGTAAAGGGGGCCTTTTACCACGAACGGGCACATTTTATGGAGAACGACACATTCATTTCTGAACCGTTCGGCGATGACCTCGACATTCTCACCCTCGACCTCCTCGATTCTTCACGAGAGGAGGACATGGAGGCCAGTCACCACGGTGGGCCCCGTCTGTGACGAGGACCGAACATCGACCGAAGCCGACAAGAATTTGTCCACCGCATTCAAGCAGATTACTTTGCACACAATTCAATGTACCCTCCAGAGGATTTTAAGAGGCGCTTTCATGTCACCCGTGAGATTCTCATGCACATTGTGGACACTGTGCAGACGTACGATCAATAATTCACGCAATAAAAAGATTGCACCGGCAAGCAAGGGTTGAGTGCCTTGCAGAAATGTACAGCGGCTATGCGTCTTCTAGCGTATGGATCTGCTGTAGATTCAGTAGATGAATAAATTCGAATTGGGGAGTCAACTGCGCTTGAGGGCTTGGAAAGCTTTACAGATGCCGTAGTGGTATGCTTAGAAGACGACTATTTTAGACTCCCGAACGAAGAAGAGACTTGGAGACTGCTTGCTCGATCCGCCCAGAGAGGCTTCCCTAGTATGCTGGGGTAAATGGATTGTTGCAAGTGGGCATGGAAGAACTGCCCGACATCCCACCATGAACAGTACCAAGGGAAGGTGTGTCGGCAATCACGATGGAGGCGGAAGCGGACGATCGATTGCGCATCTGGATTTTTTTTGGAATGCCAGGGTGCAATAATGATGTCATTGTCTTTGAGGTATCTCCTTTGCAGAATCTGATCTGCGAAGGCAAGTACCCATTGCCTGTTTTGTACACTGTTGTAGGCGTGAAGCGCAAGAATCCGTACTTTTTGGCGGATGAAATCTATCCAAAAGCACCGCTCGTAATACAATCCGTGTTAAATCCGACAGCAGACAAGGAAAAATTCTTTGCGGGTGGAAAGGAGGGTTTTCGTAAGGACGTCGAGCGCGCTTTGGGTGTCCTTCAAGCGAAATTCCACATCATAGCCATACCAGGACGGATGTGGCGACACCAGCAGATGAAAATGATCATGAAGTGCTGTATTATTGTGTATAACATGATGGTGGAGTATCGCGAGCACGTCGAAGAAGTAATTGGAGAGCACGAAGTGAATGTAAAAGTTGGTGAGGCTGTCCCGTTTTGCTTCACTCGAGACGATGCCGCATCTACAGAGATTCTACCCGGAAGTTTAGCAGTCATGTGCGCGGCGAGCAGATACAATCAAGATGCAGATGAATAGCGAGAAACCCGCCGTTTAGTCATGAAGCACGTATGTTTGAGGATGCAGCGCTAAGCCTGCGCCCCATCAAAAGAAATCGCTCTATGATCACGTCCTTGTCCCCCCTCGGGTAGTCGCCACGCTCACCCTGCGAGAGCTTTTCAGTTTCGGCAAAACCTAAACGGCTTGTTAGCCACTCTCAGCGATCGAATTCGACAAACCAAATGTTAAGGTGTCTCCGAAGCTTGCTAACTGTTCAACTGGTTTACCCGCGGCGGAATCTGTCTGACGTCTAGCCTCCTCTTCCTCTTTCTCAGAATTGAGCAGACGACGGAGTGCGCGGCGACGTTGATTATTGAAGTAGTCGATAGCGTCCTTCTCATAACTGCCTGCCGGTGAGCTGGAGAATGTAACGCACCTCACAGTGCTCCTGCAGTATCCGATTGCGCGCCTGCTGTGATTTCAGTATTTCTTCAGTCCTACGCAATTTATCATTCCTCACGTTATTCCGGTAAAGCTCTTCTTCGGCCTGGCGTCTGCCGATAGGACGTGCCCGAGAAAAGGTCTCCTTCTTCTTAAATTCTTCTCCCTCCGCCAAATGATGATGTTCTTCGCCTACAATCCCTCCTTCGTTTGCTGTAATGGACGACGACGAACGTCCTCTCATACTGGTGTCTTCGAGATCCGCCGTAAACTTGGGTTGCTTGCTTAGTATTTCCCTTGCGACGGCAAACTTGAAGGGTGGTCCGCAGTCATCGGATACGCTCTTCATTTCAACTCTGTCGCAGAGCGCCGTTGCCATTTTAAACATATCCTCTACAGAACCCCCCTTCGGTTTCATACGGAACACACCCAAGTAACAACCACTAAACAAAACGGATTTTTTTATTGATTATGATTAACTTGGCGCGCTTCTTGATGGATTAAATTCCTCTTGATTCTAGATTCGCCGGCTTATACTTTTCATTGCATATATCGGTGATGCTCGGGTAGAAGGTACCACCTTTCTGCTCTGCACCTATCATGGGATCTTCTGAAACAGCAACCCATGACTTGGCAACAGAGCAGTCTTCAAGTGGTGTGAAGCTTTTTCCACGAATTGTCTTCTTGGACGCCTCAACGGCGAGATCAGCGGTGGAAGGATTGTCGGGTGTTGAACAATTTCCATGCGGAGATGAGCTGTTGGCATTTTAATTGTCGCTGATGATGACGCTGGCCATGTTTGGTTGTGGCGAGGAAGAGAATGTTCTAGAACGGGGGACGAGAGAAAGAGAGAAGAGAGAAGAGAGAAGGAAATATGTGGGTTTGTTTATTGTACAGTCTGGCGAAACTGAGAGTGACGGTATTTTGGTGTCTGAGTTCTTTTGGCGCCAACGGTTATCACGGTGTTGTCCAATGGGTCCCGACATTGTGTTTAGTTTCTTTGCAGCAAAGGTGAGCTTTCCCGGGCCAGATCATCGTGACTTAGGTATGGGTTGCTACCTGGTCTAAAATTATTTTGTGAGACGTTTGCCGTTGGGGCATGCGTCGACTTATCAAAACTGCAAGTTGCTAATTTGGTCCAATTTGTTTTGCCCGGAGTGGATGCTGTAAAGTTGTAAAACAGATATGCAGTACAATGACTTTACTACAGAATTTGTAGCAAATTCATTTGTAGTTAAATGACTACACATAATATACATTGCGACAACATACATATGTTGAGATTTGAATTGAAAATGCAGCTATTGAATAGATGTGTTATATTTATGCTGTCAGATGCCGCTGGACCGATCCCGTTCCCGAGTAAAATCGCCTGGTTTCTACAGTAGTAGCACTTTTCTTCACCCTGATTTCTCGAGCAATCACTCGCATGAGCCTAGACGTGACATCGCCATTGTGACCAGGTGGTCTAGGCCTAAATGTTCAATCAATTGTAAGTTTGAGACTAGTCCACAGTGAATTTCAAATACGATGGATGTAAATTTGGCTCAAATGTTGTACACCAGTGCAATTGTCTGGCCCAAATACCGGCTCGATACGCCAGCGGTAGCGCATGTGCCAAATCCAGTTGCCAAAAGAAACAAGCCTACTAGGCTTCATCACCGCACCAAGATAATAAAAAATGCGAAACACTTGCAAACTTGGTTTTGACCCCACGCGCCCACCCTCCCGTCCTCTTACGAAAGCTCGAGAGCCTTGGATTAGAATATAGACCATGGCGTTGGGGACTGAGCACAACTGGCTTGGGCAGCGTGGCCGAGTGGTCTAAGGCGCTGGTTTTAGGCACCAGTCCTTCGGGGCGTGAGTTCGAATCTCACCGCTGTCAATAGCCTGTTATTTTTATTTTGCCTTGAACTTTTTGAGAATACCAACAACTCATCCCGGCCTTCAAAACATTTGCATTTGAGGGTGTGCAAATGCCCATGTTTTTCATTGCAACGTTGCAATTGGCCCGCACATGCATATATCGTCGGTATGCTTCGGAGGAGAACCAAAATCGGAACAAAAAATTCAAGAGCTTACCCATTATGTACTACAAAAGCGGCAATGTATTGCGAAAGTAATAAAAGTGGCCACTCATTTGTTCTTTGGTTCAGGTTGGTTATCACGTTCCTATCCCACCAGCACATTGAAGATCACACTGATGCGAGGATGCGAGACTGCAGAAACACAGAAAACTAAAATTGCGTTCGTAATTTATAAAAAATTAAACTAAAAGTACAGCATTAGTTAAAATCGGACATCCTCCCACATTGAGAAAGAAGTCTTGACGTTGTAGGTACCTGTAAATCGTGTTCTTTTTTCTTGCGCGACTTGAATACGTCACACGAGCGTTTTGGGTGGATTCCAGAAAACAGACTGGAAATGAACAAAAATGTACTAGCGAAGTAAAAACATTCCAGATTACTCCGGCCGGAAGTCGAATCCGGGCCCTCTGCGTGGGAGGCAGAGATCTTAACCATTAGACCACCGGAGCTGAATGGTGTTTGTTCTCATCGGGGCCGTCGTTTCAATCTAACTAATAGATCTTGTACACTATGTAACATGGATAAGGTCTATTTGAAGGTGGTCGAAATGCCGCGGAGCGAGGAATGACGGGTTGTACCATATTCATCAAAATTTCTACGGACGTGACGACCCCTTCCACCTGAAGGCGCCCTGCCCCATAACTACAGCACTTACGTGCAGTCGGCGCACCATTTTCTCTCCATGTTGTGTTCGTGTCGCCTGCTTCATAGGCGCATGAGAAGCATGGCATTCGGGGCAGCGTTGCGCGAGGAGAGCGGCGGTCTCGGTTTGGTGCCGAGATGACATCCATGGGCTGAGTTGCGGTCGAAGCCATGCAACAGTATCCACAAAATACTTGGTCGAAATGCCATTTCTTCTCTCACGCACACCTCTGGTACCGATCACCCTAACCTCACACAAAGTCCGCGACCCCAGCATCTCTCCGCCTGCGACAAAGGCACGTCTCTTTCACAACGCAACGACCTTTCCGAAAAAATATCGTGCCCTTCCACGCCCAATCACCCTCCTCCGACATGCAAGCGCGCCCCCGCGACGTTGTCCTTTCTCTTTTCTGCACCG
Source organism: Herpochondria borealis (assembly GCA_032274145.1). Classification (NCBI taxonomy): domain Eukaryota; phylum Rhodophyta; class Florideophyceae; order Ceramiales; family Ceramiaceae; genus Herpochondria; species Herpochondria borealis. The sequence goes on along the minus strand of JAVCKV010072706.1, from coordinate 12,856 downwards.
CTCGTGCGTTCTTCCCCGTTCTACAGACATGTCGTCCGCCCGTGACGATGTTCGACTGTCTCACCTGATCGGACGGCCCCGCAGCACAGAACGCGTTGTGAAACACGCCGCCCTTGCTGCGCAACCGTGGCGCTCACCCGCTCAGTAGCCTTTTGAGCTGTGACATGCATACCCACCTGTCCTCCTCTATCTTTCTCTTTCTCTCTCTAGTTGCCGAGTTCCAAATAGCTGGACTTCTTCCACGGTAGAAACGTGCTGTGCGCTCATTCGGAAGCACGATTTCGTCTCTCCGATGTCTTAACAATCTGGATTTCGCACCATGTTATCCTACACTGTACCTTCTTTTTTACCGGGTTGGGACGTTTCTCTTGCGCGACGCGAATAGTGGTTCTGTGTATCCGAAAATCGGTTACTCGACATGACTATTGCTGTACCCGCTCTTTTTTTACAGTAGTTGAGATTTATTTTTGCAGGCGCAAGCTCAAAGGTCGGAATGGCTTTCATTTCGATTGGCGGTTATCGAGAGACCTAGCAAAAGTTCACGGCTGATCGGGAGATATTTGTTGCGCGTGAAGAATGAATGGGTCGGGAGGGGCATTAGCAGAGGATCGAGAGGCGGTGAAACTCCGGTCGATGATGAAAAGCACGGAATACGTAAGGTAGATACATGTTCCGAATGTTGGAGAACAAAATTATAATTTCGTTTATTAACAGTTAAATTCTGGAGGGTCGTACGTGAAGGCAGCGTGGCCGAGTGGTCTAAGGCGCTGGTTTAAGGCACCAGTCTTTCGGGGCGTGAGTTCGAATCTCACCGCTGTCAACCGTGTAATTATTTTAATTTCGATCGTACTGTCTGACTCCGGTCGTCTTGCTCGTGAGTAGCATTGTGCAAAATATTGTTCGGCAGTACTGTAGGTCTTCTCAAAACAGTTCCTGTTTGCGCAGAGAGGCGCCCGTAAAACTTTTAAAAAAATTGAACTTCTGCTCCCTCCATTCAACAGCTCACACCTCACGTATATAAATTCACATGCTGTCTGTACGAAGTACCGATGCTCATTATCACCAAGTAGTGTAAAATAAAATGTTAGGTCCTCGTTTTGATGAATGTGGCAAGACTAAAGGATAAGAGGAGAAAAAGTCTGTTTGAAAGAAAAAGAAGACTCCAAAAACGTTTTCCCCCACGGGGAATCGAACCCCGGCCTCCTGAGTGAGAGTCAGAAATCCTAGCCACTAGACCATAGGGGACTGGATGGAAGGCAAGGAGTATTTATAATTTTTAATCTAATCATTTATTCCAGGTGCTATTGACGGGTGCACAGAGTTATTGAGTTTTCACTTTCGCAATACTGTTCACTTCCACAGTGTCTTCCGCTGTTGTTCCGGACAGTGAATAGTGGACATCTACTTCCCTGTCTCGTCTGGCGATTCAAAACTTTTTACCTCATTTGCGGTATATTTAATTTGTCTGCCTCGAGAGCCCGAAGTCGAATTCCGGTCGGAGTATCTGAGTTGGCGACTCACTTTGCCTTTTAACTTTCGGTATATATTAAAATAAATACACTGAAAATTAGGACGTAAGTCGTAAATTGAATACTTTGCCTCCTTATTTTCGGTATATTCCCCGCTAGACCCGCGGAGCTCGCTTGAAACTGCAATGGAATCTGTTTAGTAGATGGAGGATAAAATTTATTCAATATTTGACAAGAAGCAAAGGTTTTGAGATTATGACAGTACGGCAAAACAATGGACATGACTACAATTGTCTGAAATGCACATACGCACTCCACTTGCCTCTACATGCGTCCGGCTGCACGCTGCCCGACTAAGATCCCGTCCTGTAGTGCTTTGTAGTGCGCACAGGTCAATCGGGCTGACCTCGACGGCGGACTGCGGGGTTCTATTGAACAGCCGGTGAATCGCGTGCCCAGCGGCACAGAACACGGCCTTGCGTTGGAGGCCGGCGTAGGGAGAGGTGAAGGGTCTTTTCTGATCGGACACGCGGAGAGGGGTGTTTCTCGGGCTATATAGCAATCTGCTCGCCGCAATCGCCTCGCAGCAGTACCGTACACTGTTTTGCCAGTGTTTTTAATTTTCTGACGACGCGTTTCTCATCTCTTCTTTCTGCATCGCCCCTTCTTCTTGCACCTTCTTCAGGCATTGCAACGAAAACAGGGCAGTAAGTTACATCAGTTCTGTATGACAGGGCGACCAGTGAGCCTCACGTACCTTATTTTTGAACGTAGTATTTCATGCAAACGCAAAAATGGAGCTTGAAGCCTTGAACCATATTGAAAATAGACTGAAAGCTGCTTGCTTTTGTGAGCCTGCCCGCAGTGTCAAACTTTTGTAAATTAACATCTCCGTTCTGAATCAACTCTCGCACATGAAATTTTA
>JAVCKV010072596.1:0-21790 GCA_032274145.1 Herpochondria borealis | reverse complement strand
GGTCATTATCACACGAATGGTGTCGACGGAGCCATTCTGAAGACAAGTGTCCTCTAAATATCGACAACTAACCCGAGCGACCAGCGTTTAGAAATAGTCCGATCCATGCAGCGCGTCGATATAGAAATTGTAGTGAGAATCCCCAAGTTCCGACATACAGAAAAAACGACGAAGATGGCGTCTCGGCGACACAACTAGTTTGAAGTGTAGAATCTCCGCTTTGTTAGACTAATAATATAGCCTGAAAGTGACCCGCATCTTCAAACAGAGGCTGACTGCTCTTTTGAAACAACAATGTCAGTCGACGAGAGCACGAAAGCAATAGAGGCCTGGCGCCGCCGTGGTCTCGTTGTCTTTGCAAGCCTCTACACCTTTCTCGTCTTTGGACCCATGTTTGGATGGGGTCCCATGCAACTAATGCTCGAAAACAACGGGAACTTTGCTTCCAAATGTACCCAGGAAGAGCAGGACTCTGGAACAATCTGCTCTGAACAATCAGCTGCACTTGTCAACATTCACTTTTACGGCATGGCATCGCAAATTGCGTCGCCAGTCTTTGGTATCTTTGCAAATTGGTACGGCAACATCCGTCTAGCGTACGCCATGACGGCTTGTGCATGGATTGGATTTGGGCTAATGCTACTCGCTACTTACTTTCTGTTCGACACGCTGCTCTATCCGGCCTGCATTCTCTATGGAATTTGTACATGGACTGGCTCAGTCCTAAACTCGCAGGTTGGTCTGTTCTTTGTGGGACTCACTCGGTCGCGAGTGATTCTTGTCATGAGTAGTCTCTATGATGCTGGAGCCATCACCTTTTTCGGTCTCCTTGCGATTCAAGAGAATACTCTGGCAACCGTTCCTCAAGTTATTGGCGGCTACCTTGGGCTCACAGTGATCTTGTTTGGCGGTGGCAGCTACTTTTGGACTGTGGCCAAGCCAGTTGTTGTGGAAGAGGAGGAGGAGGACAGCGAGAAGAAAGGACTGAACAACCTGCCGAAAACAACAGAACGACTGACAACCCAGGAGGCGGCAGAATCCACGGATCTGCAGGGAAGTGAACATTCATCGGGCTTCAAGCAGAAGGATATCGATTCAATAGAGACATCATCCTCACTCGAGCCTACAGTCCCCACATCTGATATAGATCTCACGAACGATGGTGTGGAGGATACGGAAGAACCTTTCGATCGGCTAGAAGCAGATGGCTGTACTACTACTACTACCTACGTGCTTGTTGCTGATCGAACATCACGACAACAACTGACGTCGTACCCTTACCTCCTCCTTGCCTTCTTTTGGTTGGTCCATAAAACGGCAGAGCAATGGACGGTGACAACCACGCGTGACTTCTTGGCTTCGATCGGCGATGACGAGGCCAACAACCGCTACTTGGCCATATTTACCTTCTCCATGCCTGTTTCACTGGTGGCTCTCCCTTTTACCGATACGCTCTTGCGTCGCTTTGGATTCTCGGTTGGATTTCAAGCCATCAATGTACTGGCGATCGGATACTGTTTGATTCGATTGCTCAGCGATAACCTCAACGTGCAAGTGCTCGGATTCATCATGTTTTCATTCTTTCGCAGTTTTTTCTACGGAATTTGCTTGAGCTTCCTTCCGACACTTGTTGCACCAGACGTTGTTGGCATAGCAAGTGGCATCCTGTACAGTATTTCTGGTATCGCATCCTTTCTTAACATCCCGCTGTCTACGTTTGCTATTACTAAATCACAGGATGGAGATTTTTTTGTGCCTAACCTTCTGTACACTCTGGTGATCCTACCCTGCATTGGCGTGGCATGGGCCTTGGGACGCGAAATAAAGAGAGAGGGTGAAGCGATTGCTGCATCAAAAGGGACCAATAACAAAGAAATGCAGCTGCTGTGACAGAGGTTTGGCGGTGTGTTCTATACTCTCCACGACGATGATTCGCACGACGAAACTGGTAGTTCTGTGAATTCACTCAGAGAGCCAACCAATCCAGGGTTCACAGCAGGTGAAATCAACAAGTAGCAATTGGGAGATTAACTGTCAGTATTATTGGCCAAGATGGTTCTTTTCTGGAATGATGGGTACTTGAGAAGGAATCGAAGTATTTTTCGCCGCCTCTTCAAGACCTTCTCGGTTTGGTTGTACCTTGCAGATACAGTGGTTGGAACGAATCAGAGTTCGCAGTCGCAAAGAATCACAAGCGGCGCTCTGGCGTTTGGGAATCAATTCGTAACCAGACCAGGCGTTTTAAGGTGTGTCATGTAGTGTGCTTCGTACGACTGGACAGCAACCCTAAAGGGCCCACTCTACTACTTGTACATGTAATGTACGAGTAGGATAGACTACTCAGCTACTCTACTAACTTGAAACTGGAGAAGAGAAACGGTGGGATGCAAGACTGAAAAAGTGAGCCCATACGAGTGTTATTGAAGCATCTTGCATTTTCCATCAACTCTTCGACATCTAGATTTTTTCTCTGAGTGCAGTTCCGTACGCTGTATCCGTACAAGATGGGTAGCAAGAGTCAGTGGAAGTACCGTCGGGGGCCATGCAATAGTCAAGCTGACATACGTCGCTCTAGCACAACGAATGCCATTTCCGAAAGAGCTCTAAATCGGAAACAAGTTCCCACACGTCAACCCACCTAGTGGGTACCGTTAGAACGATATCTTACGCTGTGTTTTTATCGCCACTCTATTGCAGTGTTGTGTTATCGTGAAGCGGGGCAATTGCACTCACAAGCACCGACGCGTATGCTCCAACAAACCACAAACACAGCATTGATTAATTGCAAAATGGTCACCCTAACGCGCACACGGCCCCCACGCTCCACCCCCCAAATCAAGTCATTCGACGCTGTCATCCATGTGCAAGTCCGCCTTACAAGCCCTCTGCGGAGTGGTTGGCTGGTGCTGGAAACTATGCTAAAGGTAGATTAACCTACCAAGAGCCGTACGAAGAAACATTTGAGAGAGCCAACATGAACGATATCCACATAAAACTTGAATAGAGCCAATTTCAGCTTCTATATTATATTATGTAGTTATCCCTTCATAATGGCCAAGACCATCAGAGACCGGATTCATCATGTGCTGTAGCCGCTCAATAACTGCAACTCTTTCTCACATATAAATGTTTAGATATCAACTGAGACGCCGAGTGAGGCCGCTGTGTCACGACGGAGTTGATCGATGGCACCACGCTCACGACGAAGGGCCTGGCTGAAAATGTCATTGAATCTGCTGGTGGTCCTGGACAACAATTGAGTCACGTCTGGGGCACCGAAAGTGTTGGGAAAGTCGTAGAGGGTAAGACCAACATCAACCGCAAGATCCGCCAATTCGTCCAGAGTCACGAGCTCTCCGGAAGGAAGTGGTGGTGGTGGTCCGGGGTTGAGCAAGTCATCCAATTCATCCTGAAGCTGAGCGAGCTGAGCTTCAGCGCTGGCGATACGGCGATCAATGCCTCTGGTACGGCGACCTCGGTTGATTCGGCGCCGACGGCGACGATTGAGGGAGGCAATGAAGTCTTCAAAGTCACTGATCTCTGCACGAATGTCGGCAATCTCGCCACTGTCGACCGGTGGTTCCTCCTGAGGAGGGTCCTCCATGGGAGGATCTTCTCCGGCTCCTCCAGCAATCGCATTGAGAATCGATTGGCCGACAGTTTGTCCAATGTTGGAAAGGTCGGCAAAACTGCCAACGGAGAAGCCAAGACCGTCGTCGGAAAACTCACCCACATCAGGGGCACCATTGTTCCCCACCGTGACTCCAACAAGAGCAATGTTGTTCTCACGAGCTTGGGCAACTTCGTTGGCGAGAGGGATGTTGCGGAACGTGGGTCCGTCCGTCACTGTCACCATGACGAGCCGCTCATTCATAGCTTGACGAGTCAAGAATCGGGTGCAGCTTAGAATGGCAGAGTTGGTGGTGCGAAATCTTCCTCCGTTAACGACGGCATCCTGAATATCGCCAGTCGTGGCATCAGCGGTGGCAAACAAGTCAGGTGCAGTGCTGATACGGGTTACAGCAGAACCAAAGGCTTGAGCACCAAACTCAGCGCTGGAAACCTCGTCGTTGACGGTATTAATGAGGGCGATAGCAAAGTCTTGCTGAGCAGGGAAGTCACCAGAGTCGCTGGGGGTAGTAATGTCGAGGCTGATACAGACAGAGACAGTCTGCTGGGCAAGCACGAGTGGAGCGCTCAGGGAGAGCACTGCGAGGAGGCGGGTAATGTTGAGATTCATGCTGATCGTAGAGGCTTATCAATGTTATCTTCCAGAGATTTGTGAGCACAAGAGATAAAGTGAATTGGCGTTTCGTAAATCATATATTTAACCGGTTGAGTTTAGGTTTTACCGGATGGTGAAGTCCCGGTTGTTGTCGCTGATACTCATACCACCCGAGGGGCATTCTTTGCGTGATTGACGAGGACGACGGCGTACTCGATCGAATTCTCAATGGCACGGCTATACCAAAGAGTGTGATAGAAACCATCATGTGCGCTTGTGTTCATCTCGAACCTCTCTATATCAGGACAGAACACGGTTTCATTATCCCAGACCACATACTTGTTATAGTTTGAGTACTTTACGGAATTCTCGACGAAAGGACGTCCCAATGTCTTAGTTTGTGAGCTACTTCCTCACTTTTTTCAACAGTTGAGTCTGCTAATACGTGCATGTACACTGGATCACTTCACTGGATCACCCAAGCTAGTCGCTATAATTAGCACATATAATCATAATGACAATACTTATGCCCCAGCGATAATATCCCCTGCGGTATTGATATTCTGCAAAACTAACGAAAGCAGAGTAGCACCAACCTTGATCTTGACAACTGGACAGATTGTACACAGAAAGCAGCAGAGATGACATCTGCCATCATGGCGAAACGTGTGCTACCGAGAGTCACGTCTGAAATAATATGCGTATAGAGATTTACGAGAGTACACGATCCCACAAACAGTCAACAGAATGGATGCTGCTGCTACCCTAGCCTTTCAACATGATCACGACGATGAAACACCTCTTGGGTGGGCCATTCGAAGAAAGAATTCAGCAAGAGTTGTGGAGCTCATCGAACTCGGCCACGATGTCAACGGACTTACTGGGCCTGACAGCCATTGTCCGCTTCAAAACTTGTTTTTTATGGATGACAATAGTGGTTACGAAATAGCTCACCACCTCTTGAACAATGGGGCCCAAATTCATGTGCGAGATTGGATGGGTTCATCACCCATCCAAGCGGCTGGACAGTATGGGAAGTTTCGCGTGTGTCAGTTGCTTTTCGCTCGTGGACTTGACCTGGACGCTCAGGGAGAAAACCCTACTGGAATCCCGTCCGTATGTCAATTGCTCAGTGTTCCTGGAGGGGGCACCCATAATGGAATTGACCACAATCTACTCCGTAGACTGCTTAGTTCCATCGAGTTGGACCTGAGACCATTTCTGACAATGCAAACCACCAGCACATGCAACATGGTTGATGGGGGATGTGCTCTTCATTTTGCATTCAATATTGATGTGGCCAAATGCGTGGTTGAATACGGGTTCGATCTGGCCACAAGTGGAGTCGAGTCGACTTGGACATGCCCATCCATCTTTTTGATTCGAGATGAAGACGGCAAGACACCCTTTGACGTGGCAAAAGCCGACTCAAACCATATTAAGAGGAGGCGTATCACAGAAGAGCTCGTCGGTGGTCGTGGACGTGGACGTCTCGGGGGTGGCTACTGCAATGCACTATGAGTCACGCAAGTCTGTAGTCTACAAGACTCCTGGACTACGAGCGAGTCTCGCAATTCCGTAGTCTACAGTCTCATGGCCTAACAAGTTTCGCAAGTTTGCCCTGTAGGAAACTGATGAGGACTATCTCCTCAGTGTCAGCGATGATCAGGGTGGCAATATATTCATGACCCAGACTTCATTTCAATCTTCGCTAGGGGTCCGGATGCAATGTACGTCCCAAACCACCAAGGAACGCTTCCAATACACAAGGTATTTGATGCTCCTTAGATATCTCCTGAATGCCAAGGAGTACGAGTCATCTCAAATACGACCGCCTTGAAGTTCTCTCATACAGCTCTTGCGACATTCGTTTCAAGAAAGGGTTGACAGACCAGAAGGAAGCGACGTTGAGTGTTAACAGGATGCAGCAACTGACGCTGCATTTGTATGCCTCGTAGAAGCTCGATCATAAATTCCGGAGATAGCTTCTTGTAAACATCCTCTCTCAACTTTCCAAGCTGGGAATCAATCTGACTGATCCAACCATCGGAAGCAGAACAAGCCGATCGTATCGTCTACTGGGTGGAGGGATGTACTAATGCTCTCGAATAGACAATGCTCAAACGATTGTCAATCGAATTCATCTCCCTGTTCGTTCACGAGAGCATTGAGTGACATCCAATCAATCTCACGGCTCTGAATGAGCGCTTCCGTGGACGTTGGGAGACTTTCGAATGGCATGAAGAGCTGATTGGTCTAATGCTCTTGAACACTTGGAGCAACAATGGATATCAAACTGCCAAGATTCCACAATGGCGGCGTTGTGAAATCCTATTTTCGAATTTTGGCGCGCCAAAACGGCTTTTGGGTTGCAAGGACAGACCGAGCGGCAAATCAAAGAAAGCAGTTGAAGTTCACAGTGAGGATCTCAACAATGGCCTAACGCAGGAGGAATATGCTGAGGTTTCTTAGAGAACCTCAAGCAGTATTCTTCTTGCATGACCGCAGGCCAGGAGCTCTTTGACATGACCGCGCATCTATGTCATAGTGTCTACTGCAACGCGGAGACGCTGCGCGTTCAATAAATGTAGGTTCGCAACTTGCGGAGGCGGCAGTAAGCAAACGCCATACACGATTGAACGACTAATTACTTTACTTTCTTATAGTGTCTTTTTCCGTTGTCGTTGGGCATAGAGGTGGATGCAAGCTCACCCGCAATGCACCTCCATCTAATGGAACATCATAGTATTTTAGACAGCACACTTTTATTCAGCCTTCGCGGTAGGCCTGTCGTCCTTCTTTGGTGGCAACGCAACAGTCCCAGAGGAGGCCCTTCCGCATGAGAATGGGTTTCCGATGCATCCCAAGAGGTCGAAGGCCTCATCATCTTTTGCTTTTGCCTCTACAGGCGCAGGTTTGGACACAGCTTTCTCAACGTCGATCGGTTTGGCTGAACCAGGTCCTCGATACTTGATATACTTTGCAGGAATGTTGTTGTAGCAGCCCTGAGAAGCAGACTTAGTGACAGAGTAGATTGGGGGCGTATCAGGTGCTGATTGCGCGCTGGAGAATACAAGAGCTTCCGAATATCCAGAGACACCTGGGATCTTTGCCCATACGGGCATCGCTTGAGCAAATTGCAAAGTGCTTTCAGACGCAAAGTATGGTTCTCCGTACGGCTTGGATTGGATGCAGTAGACGTAGCCCATGCTATCCAGGTTGACCGCAGCATACTGAACAATTCCATACAGGACAACTGGGGGCATTCCCACCTCAAAGTCCATGCACACAACGTGGCATCCAGGATGAAAGATCAAGTTTGGAGGGATTTGAGCAAGAGGGACCTTCAGGAGGCGCCCATGGCCGGAACCATCGATTGTGCCTACAGACTTGTCGTCCTTGGTTATGTTCACTTCGTTAGCGTTGCGTTGTTGCCATTCGGCGGCAGCCTGAGCCTTCATGACAGCTGACATCGTTCAAGGCTGACCGTACTATTAGTTGTGAATTATGCGGGTGATATGGCAAGAATTGTGTTCTGGAGATGGGGAGATCAAGAATTTAGAGTTGGTGACTTGTGTTTCGGGAGCGTACAACGCATGATCAGCGATATCTACGGTTAAAAATCTCCCGAACGGCACCGTTTCAAAATACAAATTGAATTTGTAGTATTAATTTCAACGTCTCGGTAAAGCTATGTAGAATGATACACTACTAACATACCCAAAGACCGTGCTGTAAGCCAATGATAAAAGTAAGACATATTCATCCGAAGAATCCTATTGAAATTTTGTTGCCCTCCTATGCTCATATTGATGTGGTGCTCCATGCGTTTCTCTGGGTTATATCACAAAATTAGCACCCGGCAAACTAGTTGTGCCAGGCATAGCCATGTGAGATGCCTATGTAACCAATAGAGTAGGGCGTTGAATGCGTTGAGAAGAGCAAAGCCTTCTGGAGTGCACCATGAAAGTCCCACGACTTGGTGCCGTGCACCACGTGTTTCGGTTCCATCTCTACAGTAGAGGCACGTGTTTCGGTTCCATCCTCCTAATAGTATAGCTTGATGATCCACTCGAGAGAAGCACTCACGCGATGTGTGCGCACTACGATCATCGAAGGTAATTGGCCGTACATGTATCGTCAACCTCTAGCATTACTTAGTCTCGCCCGTCTATTTTCTTCCACTTTTTCTGCCGCAAGCCGCAACCTTCTTCCAACAAGCAGGCGGCCCTCAAGAACGTTTTCTGCAGATTCGCCGGATATTCGAATGTAAGAATAATCACATTTGGAATTCTCGACACGAACCTCACAACCCGATTCAACTTTGATAGGCATAATTCCATTGCCATTCTTCCCAATGAATATGCTAATCTGTTCCTTGCTATCGCTTCCCAGAAGCACAATGCTGACCCATTTCTTGTTGCGAAAATTTGGCGGCGTTAACATGTATACCGCATGTCCCCTGACATGGTGGTGGTTCTGCCGACCCAGCTCGTAAAGCATTCTGCACATGTCTTCTGACTCCACGGAGTTTGCAGCTTTGATTTCCACAATCTTTGTAAGCTCCTCGATTGCTTTATCAGACCCGTCAATGATGATCTCTGCGTCTCGCCTCGAAGGTTCCCATATACGAACTCGGCACCCGTATTCCTCTTGGAGGGTTTCAAGTCGCTCTCCACGATCGCCCCAAAAACTAGCTAAGCCCAGGAAGTCATGGTTAGGTGCCCGTGGTTGTCAAACTGGAGACAAGCAGAGGTTTGGACCTACCTTTGAAACGCCCAAAAGATGCCCAGGAGGGGAAGATAATTCGCCTCGACGAGTGGTGATCCGACATCCTGGGTGGTTCACTGAAGCTTGGTCTCTGGGCCTTGGAATTCCTACGTTGCATATTAGAATCAACTTCTTCCCGATCTCGTTTCGACGAAGCGACCTCGCTATGTCTATGGCTTCCGCTCATGGGCTGGGGTTCATTGTTTGCCGATATATAGGGTGGTTCACTGAAGCTTGGTCTTTGGACTTTGTGTTGCGCATTCTCATACACATCTTTCGGGCATTGTTTCAATGAAGTGGCCTCCCCATTTCTAGCGCTGTCACTGGTGGGTTGCGGTTTTGTCTTAGTTGGCGTTCGGGCAACATCACCCAGCCTCTCGGAGATGTCTGAAGGAGCATCGTTTGCGTCCTCCTCAATTGTTAGGATTGGTGGTTCCTTCGTGTCAGAAGGCACCGATCGGTTTTCAGTCGCCTTCTCGGTGGGTCTAGAGACAGACGTACGGTTCGCGGCTGGCAAATTGCCATCTTTTCGAAACTTGAGGTATTCGCTAGTAATTCCAACGTAAACCGACCCATCCCTCGGTTCCTTGAGGGCGTATTCTAGTTCAGAATCCGGAGACTGCTTGTAAGATTTCAATATTGTAGCCGGCACAGTTTGATCTGCCCCCGGTATGGCTATCCACACGGGACAATCAGGAGCATACTGGAGATTGGCTTCCTTTGCGAGTAGTTTTCCTCCTCCTGACGAAAGATTTATCTTGTACTTGTAACCTTTGTTTTCAAGGTCGAATGCAACCCATTCCACGAAGCCAAACGATCTGTTCACGTCTCCGCCATTCCCAAGCAGAGTATGGATGACTGCGCAGTCGCTGGGAAACGGAGCAAGGTGTTCTTTCGCAGCTGGTAGCACTAGTAGGTTTTCTTCATCTTCTTGCGGCAACGCGCTTTCTACGCCTTCTTCGCCCTTCAAGTAAATTGCCATGTCTTTTCAGGCTTCCAGCGTGTTCAGCACTCAGCACAGGGATAGAAGATGGGGGAAGGTTGAGGTTCCTTCTGCGACGATATGAACATAATGGGATTGCACGAGACTCTCCGCTTCGTACTACAGTACAGTAGACGTACAGATTCACGCTGGTACCGTACCACATCGGGCATGCATTCTGGCACTTCCCCCTCGGCTTTCGCACCACCTGCGTTGCTCTGCTTGTTGCAAGTTGGAAGCTGTTTAGGGTAGTCTCGAGAGGCAGGGATTTGTTTTCGTCCTTCGGGGGAAAGACTTCGACCTCATAATTCACCTACTGTGCGTAAGGTTATCTAGGTGTAATGTAGTGCTGTATGGATTCCCTCTAATGCTTTGTTCCACCATGACCAAATTTCCTGAGTTCCATTGACCAGCAACACTAATGGTTGCAACCAACGCATAGAGCCACCCTTCCCTGTGGTGCTCTGTCCGCTTCCGGTTTCCGGCTTGACCAACGTCGATGATTGTCTGTTTCCCTGATGATTACAGTAGGGTCAATACATGTAGTATCCCTACCGTGTTCTGTGGCAACGTCATGTGTGACTCAGAAAAGACTCCGTCCCAGATGCTCATCGCGTCCGAACGACACTCGAAGAGCTAGCAGATAATCTCTGCTAACGCTGCTTGCTTAGCTCAGATCTGGAGATTGAGGTGAAGCGCACTATAGTAGTTGCAACCCTTCTTTGAACACCTTTTTTTCTGGGCTTGTCGTGACGAAGCGGTCTAATCCACCATGACGGTTCCAGTTGGTTATTCCCAGTTCGAGATGACGTTTTCGGCCTCATTACGTTCTGTTGGAACGGCCTGTACAATGGCTGGCGTTGGGACTTACCTTCATCGTCGTGGTCTTATTGCAGGAGATGGTAAACGAACGCTGGCCAAAATTTCTCAACAGGTTACAATCCCGTTGTTCTTGTTCACAAAGGCGGTCTACTGCAACCAAGATTGGAGGTACGTAGCAAACCAGACATTCCTTTGTCACCTTGCAGGAGACAACCAACTCTAACTCTTCTTTGAAACAGTGATGAACCATGTCCAAATATTGTCCGTTCGCTGAGTGATGTTTGGATGTTGCTATTGTGGCCAGTCTATGTCGTGGCATGGGGATTGATAGTTGGATGCCTACTTGCCCACACGTCGTCCATGAGCACGATAGGTACGACGGCGTCCCAGAGGAGCACGATTCACTGTCGCATGTGTAATGACAAAGCGTCTCAGCATTGGCCACAGCATTGGACAGAGCAACTCAACCATATTATGCTCCTTTGGCTAACCTTGCGTTGTATGTAGAAGTTTAGTACACTGTATACTAGGTTTGCGTAGGCTTGGACGACGTATTGACTAATGGTGACACGATACGGTTCGATTCTACATATGATTTGCAGGGTAGATGAGTCAAGTTTAGAGATCATAATTTTTGTCAGGAATTGTATTGTTTGCGGCAGCGCAGTATTGATAGTCGCCACGCTAAATCTTCAAGTGCATTCCCTAGAGGATAGTGCAGCATCCCTTCGCTGGATTACCGCTCGTTTGAACGGTCGGTTGAGCGTCTGGATCGGCACTCCCTATATTCCAAACAAAATATGAGCGTTTGGAGAATCATCACACAATTCATGCTCATTAGAGACTCACCGGGATCCCGTGATGTTTGATCGCTCCCACCCTCACTCTCACTCGAACCGACACTGTGCATGCCAGACGTATCTGCTTCAATCGAAGCTCGATAACTTAAGTAAGTAAAAAAGTGAGTGTCGCGAAGCACAATCCCAATTCCTTCTGCCAGAGCATAGTCCGCCACAGGAAATCCCCATTGATTGGCGACCCTCTGAGCAAAATCTTTTCCGCGGTCTTCCATGGAAACAATCAAATGGTCAATGTCAACTGGCATATTCGTGAGGCCCTTGCAAGCTAAGGCTCGGTCGGATATTCCGCTCATCGACCGACCGAATAGCGGTGAGTCGTCCTTTACTGCTTTCTTCTGCAGAGACTTGAGATGAGCCGCAAAGGAAATCAAGAAATCACGAAGCTTCCCGGTCAACTCATAATCATGCGCTTCTTGCAGCACAATATCATCGTACTGCTGCTCCTTCAGATGTCTGAACACTTCGGCACGCATCTGCGTCAGGAATGGCATCCATTGTTTGTTCAACAACATGTCTTATGCAAAACGGTCAACGGCGAAGGGATTGCAATGCGTTTTTTCAAAGAGTGAGATCAAAACTGTGGTTCCATCACAACTGTGTTTGCACGAGCTCCCAGGAGTTCGAAACACGAGACAAAAAACAAAAAACACAGAAAAACTCACCTTTTCGCCTCTTCCTCCGTCTCTCCTTGGTTGGCCCCCTTAACGCTGCGCTCCTATCAAGCACCATGTATTCGGGAGGGGGTATCCATTGTGCGGCTTCCGAAATTGGAGCTAGCTGTCCCCCGATAAAACCAGTCATGATATCAAGAAGGTTTTTGATTGAACGTGATGATGAAAAAGGTCTTTAAGGCTAGAGATAATTATTTCAGTCGAACCACTTGCACGACTTATTCCTCCTCTCGGTCTCAAATTTGCAGCGCCTGGCAGCGCGCCTTCGCTCTTGACTGTAGTTCATGCCAATTGACAGAACTCGGACGGATTGATCCTACTCAGTTTCTAAGTGTTTACCTCCTCACGTACCCTATTCTACAGTGGTCAATAGGTGGGTGGTTGCTGGCCCCTACGGAGGTACTCACAGAGGAGAGCAGCTCTCAAGAAGATAGTACAAGCACTCTGTGCAGCGCTGGTAGCTGTGATATCTCCACCAGAACCATGACCGATGGAACAGTGTCAATTCCACTCGGACGCAGCGTACTGGACAGGATAGACACAGAAAGCATGTGTCAGACATCTTGTCGAGGAATTGGAGTTTCTAATGCTTCACTCTATGTTTCTACAACTGATTTGGAGCGACTACATGATCCTGCCGTGTTTGAAGGAGACAGAGATCCTCTTCACACGGCATCAGACCCGCCACTGGAGTCTGGGAAAGAAGAATAATCAGAACTGTTATCGGTTGCCAATCCAAATATTCAATTCACAGGTAGCCCGAATTACGGCTTGGGTTCTCTTTACGACACAGTACACAACATTCTGGCACGTGTGTTCCAGCCTCCGGTTATTGACGCCATGCTTGGTATTGTTGTTGCCGCGACACCTCTGAGAGGGATCTTTGTGGATGTCGTGGATCGGACTAGCAGCGCTCCGCTCCAGTAGATTTTCGATGCTCTGTATCCAGTTGGACTTGCTGCAGTACTACTCAACATGATGATCCAGGGTATCAATCTGTCCCAAAGTCACCTATCGAGTAGCCCAAAAACAGTACTGCTATCGTCTAAGACCATGGTTTCCATTGTTCTTGGGAAGATGCTTGTCATGCCGATCTCAGTTATTTTCTGCAAGCAATTCCTGTTCGATGTTCCCGATGGAAAGTTCATGGTGCTTAGCAAGCTTGCATTCTCTCTTGATCCTAACACACATACGCCAAGACTTCGATGCTGCTTTCTTTCTCGTGATGATAATCGTGTTCATCACACCCCTACAGCAAATAACGTAATGGTGATGGTAGAGCTAAGTGGTGGTGCACGGGAAGGCATTGCTCGGGTTATTGCCTGGGAGTACGCGGTAGCACCTATCTTGTTGAGTCTCACCACAACCACCGCTGTTGGAGTTGCCAGTCGTTGGTCATAGATAGATGCAACAGAAACCTTTACCTTTCCAGAGCGCTTGAAGTATTCCTAGTTTTACAATGCTATTGTTATCTCGTTTTTCTCTCGCTAGTCAATATGACGAGTATCACGGTGGATTCCACAACCAGGGGGTGCTAGCCAGCAACTTCTCGCTCCGGTGATTTTCGATAAAGCAACGTTTTGACATGTGGGATAGCCAAGTTGTAACAAGAAGCCTAACTGCAGAGAGACAAACCTCCATCTCTGCGCCGTGTGATTCCTAATAAGAAACGTTTTCGTTAGGTGACGCGGTGCTTGGACGTTTAAAACTGAATCTGTGACAGCGTATTCGTGGCGGCACCATGTTAGTTTCCTCTGTGCGGCCTCGACAACTTGAGCCACACCCGCTGCGGTATCCCCTTGAATAGAAATATGATGTCCGCCTCGCTTGTCCTGCACTCGTAACAAACAACCACTATCGCCGACTACTTCTGCGACGCCATCCCCTCTATTCCCGATAAAGAGACCCGAATAATTTTGAAAATTACGGTCCAACTTGACTGCAGCAAACCATGGCTTACGATGAGGAGGGCAATTTTTTCGATGCGCAACACCATCTCGCATACCTGAAAATGATTTGTTCTGTCTTGCCAACTCAAACGCCATCAAAAACTTCTCGGCGCCATGCACAGATTCGATGACTTTGCCGATCACAATGTCAGTAACTGAGTCAACCACACTCCCCTTGCCCTGAACTTCCACGAACATCCTTAAATTGCTGTCTTCGTCCGGGTCAAATGCAGAGCCGCGGAGGCGCATTTTACACCTCATCCTTGAGACCAGTTGCTTATGAAACTTGCCACCTGGCCCCAACAAGTGTCCTGTGTGATGGCGTGAGCTCGAGTAGGAAATTGAACAGTACGTAATTAGCATGTGCACCATGTATTCGTACCTTTGACTTTCTCAACTGGGGCCCATTTTGGCAAAACAATTTTTCGTGAAATCCGTTTGTTCTTTGAAACAGATTCCGAAATTTCGTCACTTTCCTCATCAGATGCTGTTTCTTCCTCCAACTCATAGTTGCGGTCTCTTCGATCTCGCGCTTCATCTGCTGGCTCCTGAAATCGCCAATCTGGCTCTCGTCTTGCAGCGCGAGTTCGGCTTGAAACAAGAGGTCCGTCGGCTGGGTCTTGCTTGTCTGAAGAGCGCCACGCAGCATGAACACGGGACTGTGATTCCTGTCCATCATCACGTCTC
This sequence comes from Herpochondria borealis, assembly GCA_032274145.1. Lineage (NCBI taxonomy): Eukaryota > Rhodophyta > Florideophyceae > Ceramiales > Ceramiaceae > Herpochondria > Herpochondria borealis. The sequence continues at coordinate 6,824 of JAVCKV010072596.1, read as the reverse complement.
GAAGGTAACGCAGTATCATACTGCCGTCGCCTCTCACTACTCTCAGGACCATGACGCCTCAGCCCGCTTTCAGACTGACGTCGTCTCGCACTACTCTCAGAGACAGCCAATGTTGAGACTGATGGCGATGAGTTCTCCGTCAGCCGACGCCTGGATCCTTGTCGCTCTGCTGCTGGAGGTCCACTTCGTTTCCTCGCTGATTCATCAGGTGGTGGTTTTAGATGCCCAGCAGTACTCGGCGGAATGGGAGGAGGGTCCGTTTCCTTCTCTGGGCTTACTTCAATGACATGCGGAATCTGTGCGGCAGATCCCTCCATGGATTGATTCTCCACACTAACTTGCCGACTCACAGTCTCGGGTTGTTTTCGACGAACTCGTTGTTGTGTACGAAACTTGACTGTAGAAGCGGGAAGAAAAAAGTACCGTTTACCCTCGTCGTTGGTCAGTTGCACGCTGTAGTAGTATTGAGAATTTGCCTCTCGTTTCGAATGAAGGATTTTGGCTGGCGAGGGAGCTCCTCCTTGCACCGTCAACCATACGGGAGTATGTCGGGCAAAGGACAGCTCCTCCACCTTCTTGCAAACTGTTGTTGCTTCTTGGTTATTGTTGTCAAGTATTCTGTAGACGTGTTGTGCCGTGGCCACGTTGATGAATACCTTCGACACGACTCCGACGGAGATATCAATAATCGATGCTGCTCCACGGATACGAGTTCGTACTATGGGACACCCTGGAGGAAAGGCAAGTTTCTCATAATGCTTGGGAGGTAGCTCGATCAATTCAGTCTCGTCGATATCGTCATCATCACTCTCAACACAAGGCTCTTCTGGTGGTGAATTCGACGGAACACTCTCCTCAATGTGTTCTTCTTTGATTCGAATCATATTTGTGTGCTCTCTTCAACACTAAGCGTGAAACAGTCGATGCGAAGGTCGAATGACTTCAAAGATCCTTGACACGATGAATTGATTCGAGAGATCTGCTCTCTATCAAGTCGTTGATAATAGATGACGCCAAAACCCAAGAATGGGACGCAGGATTTACATGGCAAACAAGAATGAGGGCAGCTCGCTGGCCCAGTCCATTGTCTACAGTAGTGCAGTACGATATCTACTGGCATATCGCTACTATGCTACTTGTTACTAGCACTCGAGAGTGGGCGGTTGGAGGCATTTGCCATCCACGTGCACTGAATACCATCGCTACCTGATGCTACGGTACCTACCCAACTACCGGCACAAGTGATATCTGATGACGTGCAAGCTCTCGTGACCACCTTTGGTTTTGATTTGCTGGTTCGCCCCTCCTTTTATCGCTTTGCCTGCCTGCCAACCCCTATCTCTGCGTCGGCAACTGGAAGGAAGTAGTTGCGACGTTTATACACCAGACAGGACAAGAAAGAGTCGATTGTGACTTAGATTGCCTGAAAAGATGAGCGAGACGACTTCTGCCCCGCAAGATGTCATACTGATGTGGTTAGACTCTCCAATGGCTGATCATGGCCTCAGTATTCAAGCCAAACACCAGGTAAGCGACTGTCATTGCATGCCCCCAAATTAGCCCCATTTCCCCCCCGGTCTCGTGGTCTCACCCCCCTCTCCCCCTCTCCCCAGCTTTCCGATGTTTTACTTGCAGAAGATGCCTATCAACGATTCTCTAACATTGTTTTATCACCCCCACACACCGATACGGAAGAAACACGCACGATACGATCCTGGAGAGCCATGAGCCTCCTAAGAGACGATCTCGTAGCAGGGCCCACAGGACAGGGTAGTATCCTCATGAATGCCACCAAGGCTGGTCTATTGGCCAAGGACATTTTTGGCGCACTCGGTGATGCAAACATTATGCACGTCAAGACGCTGCTAGAGGCCCTGCTGGATGCCTTTCCCTCATCTGTCGTATCGGCCGCTTGCGCAGGAGGCAAGGAGGGAATTGAAGCACACTTTGGTCCACTCCTGGCGCCCGAGGCGAGTCCACAAACACTGCCGACCGTGACACACATTGTCCTATATGGATGTTTGGGCAAACGAGGACGAGCATCGGCGGAAATGACGGTAATGCATCATCAACAAGCCATGCAAGAACGAGTGGCCATATCGGCTGGACATCGTCGAAAGTTTGTTCGAACCTTGTCCGAGTGGTCCTTTTTGTCGCGATTGATTGAATGCATAAAACAAGAGGACGAGAATCCGTCGATTGGAGAAGATGTGTGTGAGACGATACTGACGATTGTGGAGTGTTTGGGGTACCCCGAGAAAATACCGCCACAACTACAGCAACAATATGGTACAGCAGTGGCGCCACCGCAACCAGCTCCAGCAGAGCCAGTGGGAGAAGACCACCTCTTGGCCCCCTTGGGGGAACAACAGTGGTGGGATCCGTTGGTGGCCATGTTGGATGGTGAGACATCGGATCGTACCAAGGTGGCGGCGACCCGTATCATGATGGGTATATTCACGTTAGCCACAGGACGGTCTTCTCGTATTCGACGGTCGAATGCTCCAATGACGGATGCGTCTGAAAGCAACTTGAACGACGGCAGCAGTCACGAAGATGAAATCGACGAAGAGGCAAGTAAGAATCTGCCTCACGAGAACAAACTGTTGGACTGGGGGTTGACGAGTAAGATCCACCAGGCTCTTTTGGAGCATCTACCTCAACTCGTTCATGCGTTGCTTCGAAACTTGGAGGGCGATGACAAGCTTGGTGCGACCCAATATTTTGAACCGGGTGCTGCTCCTGATACTGATGATGTTGTGGGAGTTCCTCATCCAGGTCGGTGTCGCATCATTCCCTTTACATCTTGGAGGTTGCATGTCGTGACGCTACTCGCCGAGATCTTGACCTACAATGGGACCGAAACCGAAAAGGACGAAGAGCAACCGGAAGACGATGAAGAGGAGGCGGAGGCGCTCCGATTGTCTGCCATGAATGCTGTCATGGAACTTCCTTTGCCACCGCCATTCGAGGCAGGAGAGCCTCCCAAAAGCGATCAAGCTGTCAACCCATGGCCCATCTTGTGCGACTGGCTGTTTGACTACCCAGAAAACTGCATGTATCACAATCAATTCATAAGGTTGTTCAAATCGATTTGTATGGAGCACCATGAACCATCGCTGCGTTTGGTGTTGCAAAAGACCAAGTTTGTATCGCGTGCCGTTAAAGTGTGCCAGAGCGAAGAACCTACTGCCTTGCGAGGAGTGTTGCTCGTGTGTCTCAACACGTTGCGATTGCGAAGTCAATCGTTGCCACCGAGTGCCTTTTTGCGTCAATTCTTGGGAAGTCATGATGGCTGGAAGGGCTTCACGGAGCAACTGATACAGTAAGTCGCTATCATTCATCCCTGCATTGTCATTGGTTCCTTTCTTCTTTCTGCATCAATCTCTTATGCGTGTTTGTTTTCTTTCTCTTTTTCTCTTAGAATGACAATGGACCAAGAACGTCCGAGCCGTCCTGTTCCTGGCAAGGAGGCGATATTCTTCAAGCAGATTGGAATCGATCTTGGGAGTCGATTTGCGGCTCAGCTTGGGTTCGATGGGATTGAAGCGCACGTGGAAGATCCTGCCGCTGCCGGCGAAACTGCCAAGAAGAAAAAGAAGAAGAAGCCTCGCAAGAAGAAGAAGAAACCCGAGACGGAGGCTGAGCCTCCGGTATCTTTGAGTAAGATTGAGTATGGTGACATGGACGACGACGATGCGGAATACGAATCATGAGCAACGTAGTGGTAATTTAAACCACAAGCTAACCGTCACCATACTGTATTAGGACCTAAATCTTGATCCACACTTGTGGTGCCGTTTACATGAGCCCACCGCAGCCAGATTAGAATGAGAGTTACAAATTGTAATAGTAAATGTGGGTCATATGCTGGTCTAACTATTGTAATTACGTCTCGTCCAACACAAGTCACTTGATTCGCATCTTTGAGTGAGTTCATGAGATACACAAGTGCAGACAGGGAGTCGGCCCATCATCTATTGGTCCTTTCACCTAAACACTAAAAGCAATTTAGAGGGTGGCAACAAAGGCATTGAATGCGGAGACTGTCGCGGCGGCACCGGCGGCAGCAGCATCCTGGCGCTTCAAACGGGCATTGTCGTTGGTGGACTCCATGGCAGAAATAAAGGCCTTGGCGGCATCCTTCTGCGCTGGGGATTTGGCAAGATCCTTGACGGAAGAACGGGTCTCGTACATGTAACGGGTAAGCTCACCAGTCACATTAGACCACTGCTTCTTGGCAATGTAAGCATCAAGACGCGAAAGACGCTTTGCGGTCTCGGCAAGGACAGCCTTGTCGCGGGCCTCGTACGAAGGGGTGTTTGGGTCGTAGACGGAGTCAGTTCCATCTCCGTACACCGAGTAAGCGGAGTAAAGAGGAGTGGACTGGTCACTTCCGTAAGCGGCACCCTCAGACATGGCATCACCCTCTCCGATAACACCAAAGATGGAGAAACGTGGGGATTCACCAGCGGCGGCATTGGCAGCAGCAACTGGGACGAAAGCAGCAGCACCTGCAATCTTAGCAAAGGCCTGACGGCGGGATTGCTGTAAGGTGGTAAGAGAACGTGCGAAGTGAGTGAGAAAAACGTTCGAACGAAATCAAAGTAACGACACTATGCAATCGACAACGAACAACGGTTGGATATGAAGAAACAGTACTGAGCACAGCTTGACTGTGTGCCCAAAGGTTGTTCGACAACCCGAACTAACTTCGAGAAATTGCCCTCCTACGATGATGGTATCTCAGCCCAACAAGGATCTTCTCGGAAACTTGAGAAATTCTTGAATTTTTGTAACTGATCCAAACATCGACGACAACTGCACGACCGATACTACAGCCACATCTTCATGAATCCTCACCTGAGAGAAGGCAGCAGTGGAAACAGCAAGGGAGAGGAAAAGAGCGACCTTCATGGTTGATTTAGATTTGCAAATTGATGTGATTTGTACCGCTTGATACGTACGTCTTGTTGGGCTAGCTGCCACCCACAGCAGAAATCTCGCGATCCTCTCGGGCAGCGCCTTCAACTTCTCTCTCGTAATAAATTCACGTAGATCTTGACGTTCAAATTGCGGTTCAACAGTCATGGAAGGGAATTTCACTTTCAGAGAAATAGATTTTTGATAGTGGAAACCCCAAAATGCAAAAAGCTTGATTCCTTTTCTGCAACGGTTTCACAAAAACTACACAGGACAGTTGAACAGACGAACGAAGTGATGCCTATTGGGCGTCGACGGCCAGACCCCATGGGTACGGAGGGTCAAACACTGTATACTTCAGAGTACCTGGTACTTGGAGTACTGTACAATCACGCAGATTCTCGTACAAACAACGAAACAAGCTAGACTATTCCCCCCTCTCTAAATGGAGCCACTGTACCAATCTATGTGGAGACGACGATCCTTATGAAAAAACAACGTAACAGTGCAGACGAAAAGGGAGGAGCTTACCAAGGAGGAAGCTCGTGCCCAAGATAAACAACGCCCGACTATTGTGCAGCAATAGTTGCCACAATCATTCACAATAGTGCAAGATGAAACTGAAAAGCACTTTGCCGATGCCATGATATCAAATGAATGGGAGTCTAAGCTGTGTGAGTTTTGTACTGGTGTTTTGTGAAGAGCTGTTTCGGACTGGAGTGCCACCAGTTCAGGGGAATGTTGGCTCTACCTGACACCTGAGTTTGTCCAATGTATCAAGAAAACAACCGATTTCATTATTGGCAGGATTGAAGACACAATTATCAACAAAACCAACCACTCTACATTCCCTCCCACATTGACTACAGAACAAAGGCAGTCCAACCCATACTATTTTCCCTGATGCGGAAAAATTTGAATATCCTTTAAGGGGAATCACAGCTTACGAGGGGGCAGTTTATACTGCCTCAGCAAAGAATGGAAAAGTCAAAATGTCAGATTGATGGTATGATGTCACAATATGCCCAGCATTTCTTGTTTGAAACTTATTGGGCAAGATGATCAAGACCAAGTCCTCTGGACTTTTAAGGATTACAAGTTGCAAGATCTGGTCAACAATGAAGGAAACCAAATTCTTGGCCATAATTGCCAAATTGTACACAACTCACATTTTCAAATTTTGCAGAGGGCTTGGTAGAGATGAGGTGATGCTGAGGGGACTGTTCTACTAACGATAGTATCAGCACAAGTTCAAGTGGCCACATTGGAAGGTGTTGGAATAATGGAAATTAAGATGAAGAAACGGCATAGCCTCTTTTCTCAAAAGAAACAACGCTGCATCTCCAGTCAAAAGCCTTGATGTGGTTTGGCCCATGCTAGGGGTATCTACCACCTGTATCTTAACCTGTCCAACATTGTTGTATCCTTCGGCCTGACTGAAATTTACCTTATCGATTGGGGGTCAGCTGCCAACTGCAAGGCAAAGAAAAAGGATAAGGTGCTAGGGTTTCATGGCACTCCACCATTCACCCATCCAAATGTGCCCGATAGGGGTTGGGGTACAACCAATTTCTTTGGCACTGACTGTTGCCAGCTTGCTCTGTGGTGGTGTGGTCCCATGGCCTGGCTTCCGCCATCCTGGAAATGATAAAGAAATGGTCATAGCGATAATTGCAAAAGGCATCATTATAGAGGCCAGGCTGGAGGGTGCATTGTGTGTGAAGGTGATCTCGTACTTGGAAGGAGATCGTCCACGAAGGAGAGTAGGGAAGAAGGAAGGAAGGTAGAATTTGTGGGAAAGAGCAATGACAGGCAGAAGAAAGTTGAAGGGAAAGGAGAAAGGACCCCATACAAAAACAGGTAAAAGGAAAAGGAAAAGAAGCATTGACTGAGAAGGGTGG
>JAVCKV010072485.1:0-21792 GCA_032274145.1 Herpochondria borealis | reverse complement strand
TGCTACTTCTGCTACTTCTGCTACTTCTGCTACTTCTGCTACTTCTGCTACTTCTGCTACTTCTGCTACTTCTGCTACTTCTGCTACTTCTGCTACTTCTGCTACTTCTGCTACTTCTGCTACTTCTGCTATGAGCGAAGTAAATAGCAAGGATGCGCTAGACACCGTTACGTTCAGCGCTTTGATAACGGCAGTAGATCTACAAAAACTTCCCAGTATTTCAGCCGTTCTAAAAAAATACAATGAACGCAACCCAGAAATGGTCGCGACTAATTGGGTGAAAATGTCACCTGATGGGATGCGCATCATGGATGCTGATACAAAAGCGGAGATCATAAAAAACTTCGCTATTCAGCGTGTGTGGCTAACAAACAAGAAAAACAAAACCAGCCATGAAATCGACATTGCTTTCTACCAAGCGCATTTCCCTGAGCAGGTTCAATATCTCGTAGGTCCAGAGAGTCTTTCCAATATTTCTGGATTAAAACCTTGTGCGGACTTTGTTGGAAAAAATAGTGGAAAGCGTGTGTGGCGTGGCCAAGTCGTTGAAGTTTGGGATTGTCACTACACGGATGGTGAGAAGGCTAATACCCAGCTCTTCAGTAATCGCTGGAATATTGTCGTGCAGGTGAAGCACACCGATATGCAAATTGAAGAGTTAGTTAATATCAAGCAAGAACAATTAACCGAAAAATCATTCATGCCTGATAGCGCGCTGCGACACGTTGAAATCACAGAGTTCATGACGGGTCGGGCATTACTAGATACCTATTCACCCTAGATTTGTATCGGGTTTGCAAGTACGCAAACCTTGCAATATTTGCTTAGTGGGGCAATAAAAAAACCTGCTTTTTTGCTCGGGAAAGGTTGTTGTTTGTTTATTTGACCGAGTTTTGATGAGCCATATTGGCTTTTATAAACGTGAAGTTGAAGATCCAGGAGATCAAATTAATGAGTAATCTAAATAATTTACCAGCAGTATCTAAGCGTCGAATTACAGGCCAGGGCATGACGGAATACATCATCGTTGTGGCATTGATTGCTATTGCTTGTGTGGCAGCTGTCAGCTATTTCGGTTCCACGGTTCAAGCGCAGTTTGTGAACATGGGTAGTGCGTTGACCGGTACGGTTGGACAAGAAAAAGGTGAAGACGCACCTGAAGTTGCAGGCGCTGGGCTTAGTGACTTCGGTAAAGACGCTAAGTAATCGTTTAGTTGAAATCTCGACCGGCTTAAGCCGGTCGATTTTTCCTTCAAGCCTGAGAGACAAAGATGTTGATCAATAAACACAAGAAACAAAACGGACAAGCTTTACCAATTGGTATGGCGCTGTTTTTGGTGCTCGGGCTTATGTCGTTTGTGCTGTTTAACACCGGTCAAACGGTTTCCGACAAATCTCGGTTAGTGAATACAGCCGATTCAGCTGTATACAGTGGTCTGCTATGGCAGGCACGGGCGATGAATTTTCAGGCCTATACCAATAGGGCCATGGTGGCTAACCAGGTTGCGATGGCGCAAGCGGTCAGTATCAACTCTTGGGCTGCATATATTCGCAAATCCGGTGAAAAACTAAATCTGGCTTTCGGATGGGTTCCATATGTTGGTGCGGTAACACGAATAATTGAGAGGATTGGTGTTGGGATAGATACGGTTCTTAAACCCATATCACAAGGTATGTTGTCAGTCGTTAATGCTGTTAATACCAGTTTATCCATAGCTCAGAAGGCGATGTATTACTCGTCGTTTGTCGCCACACCCGATGTAATTAATAGTGTTGTAAAAAGTAATGAGCCGGACGGTCAAGATTTTAAGTGGGCAACTGCGTTCTCCTTAGTGAACGCAGGCCTAAATCTACATGCATGGTCAGAATTTACAGAAAACTCAGATGCTAACAAAGCATTAGCAGAGAATGAACGGTTCCACATGATTAATGCATCTATGGATAAGTTCTCGAGAGAGCGTAATTGGAAATTTTTCAATTTTTTCATACCCATTACACCACTCAACTGGGTTAGGTTTGAGAAGGCTGGAACAACTGAACTAATACATAAGAACGGAAAGTATGAGATGCACGCCAAGGACGCATTGTCTCTGAGAGAAAAACGCTATACATGGCGTGGTAAGAAATACAAAGACCTACCTATAAGTGGTGGGTCCTCATTTGCGAATACAGACAATAGTAATCGCTCTATAAGACGAGACTACTTATTCTTTGGTGGTCGCCATGCTACAGCTCAAACTCGACCGTCTCGTAACAGTCCTTTGGCAATTCATGAAGGACGCGATATGCGAAATTACAGTGGTATTCAAGCCTATCGCTCCCTGAGCACGGAAGTTAGAAACGGTGATAAGCCCAATACGCTTAAGTTGCGTTTACAAATCAGTATGAAAACTAAAGCTATGATGGATAGTCATGAAAGCAGCGACCCAAATGTCGCCAAAGGGGAGTTTGATTTTGCTACCAGTGTTGAAACTTCTGGAGGTGTACTTTCATCAGTCAGTACTGCTGAGCTGTATTTTGAGAAGCCGTGCTTTGAGAAGGATTGCATAGTCGAATATGCAAATGGATACAGTCCGTATTGGGATGTCAGGCTTATTGAAACGACAGGGTTATCTCGATTAGCTGCACACACGCTTCAACCAGGTGTTTTAGGCGACACGAAACTCAACAAGACGGCAAGTCTCAGTCAGTTGCCAAGCTACTCTCGTAAGCTTGCTAATCCGATCACTGATTACAAAGAGCAAGCTAAAGGTGTCAGCGTATTGATCGGTGGTATGGAAAACCATCTTACTTCACTGGTTGTCGATTCTCCTGAGTACCAGCAATACAAAGCTAGATTAGATGGCATTAAGGACAATGTAACGTCTGAGTTGAATTCTCTATCTACACAATTCATAGAAGAGAATCTTGGTAAGGAACAACTTATCGATCGGATTGCTAAAGCCGCCGGTGTTGATCTTGACGTTAATGAATTCAAAACTATTCAGCAACGTATTGAAGAGGAATATCCAACGCTCGCAGCAGTAAAAAATATGAGCATTAATGACATAAAGAATCAACTAGAACCCCAAGTAGATGATCTCGTAGCAGAACTGAAGGAGGAGGTAAGAGATGAACTTACCAATATTCTCAGAGATGCTGTGGATAATATTATGGCTGGAATGGTCAGTAGTTTTGTAGAGCAAGCCACTGGTATTAGAGTTCCTACCGGTATTGTTGAAGCGGCATCAGAGCAGGCTGCAGATAGGTTGCTTAGTGAAGCGGAGAATGTGGCCGGAAAACAAGATGCTGATGATATTCCGATCGATTTAAGCAACGAATGTAATATCTATTCAACTGTGCGAGATGCAGAAATGGAAGTTGCTGATATGCAGGCAAGGCTGGAGAAAATTAATCAAGAAATAGCGGACAAATTCCACATCGAGTTGAAGATAGAATCTGATGCTGCCATTGCAAAAAGACAGGCCTATAGTGATCAAATAGCCGTGTATCGCGAAAAAATTATTGCGATGAATGATAGTAGTAGGAATGAAAGAGATAAAGAGGACGCTATTAGAGATTGGAATACCCAAATAACAAATATTTCAAGTGCAAGAGCGAAAGTGGCAGAGGAGCGAGTTGATGCGCTCACCATAAAGCTTATGACAATATCTGATACGGCGACGGTCTCAGAATTCCCTGACTACAAGCTTGAATTCCGCTTTGCCAAAAGAGCAGTAGAGGAGACCTTAGGTGACATCAATAGTTTTAAAGTGGATGAAAACGGTGACCCCGTAACCGATAACCTTCTGCCTGATGATCCGAACTCTCCAGAAGAAGAGCAAGAGTCTGATAGAGATCAAACTCCTACCGAAAAACCAGAGGGTTGTCCGTAATGAATTACCGGAAAATGCAACAAGGCGGTGCAATGGTTGAGTCCATTCTAGTCGTTGGTGTTCTAACCATTTTTATGATTGGTGTACCAATGATTGGTTCAATGATCAACTTGAAACAGACTGCCATTCAAGCCAGTCGTTATTCCGCCTGGGAGAAGACGGTTAACGTTGATGAGAATCACGAAGGTGCTTTGATGGAGGACCGGTTTTTTCGAAACGCATCAGCACCGATATCCTCTACACCTAATGCTGGTTTGGAAGCGAATCATCTTTGGGGGGAATTGCCGACTCAGCCAAATGCTGTAGGTTCTAGTGGTGGTGCTGTTCCAAATGATCAGGGCGATCTGTCGGTATCTCAAATGGGCAGAGTTACTATCGGAAATGGATCTACAAGCGTTAAGCCCATTGTGGACAGTGCTAACCAGGGAGTGGCTTACTCGGGTGTTTCCAAAGTAGTAACTACGTTAGGTCGAGCCGTTAGTTCAGGTGGTTGGGAAGATGGTGACCCAGTAGAGAAAGGGTTAGTTAAGTCAACTGTTACAGCGCAAATCGATAGCAATGAATTCTTTACATCTGGATTAACTATGGAGGAGTCAACCAGCATATTCATAGATGGCTGGTCGGCGGGAGATGATGACACCATTAGAGAGCGGGTACATGGTTTTGTTCCAACAAATCAATTGCTTAAGGCTGGAGAATATATTTCAAAACTTAAATTTCTTCCAATGCTTAGTGACCTTAAGAATTTAGAAAACGCGTTTGGTTGTGTAAAGAACAATATTGTACCTGGTGAGAAATACGCACCAGTAGGAACGAGCGAACTAACGGTCTACGACCCAAGCCCAGGAGATAATTGCTAATGAATATATTAGGTGCAGTACTGTTAGGTATGTCCTTGATATCACTCCCGGCTTTCGCTAACGAGCAGCCTATTCCAATCCCAGAGAATGCAAGCGTTGCTTGGATATCTGAGAACATGAATCAAGATGGTATGCAGCTGGCAATTCAAACATTTCATTCTGAAGATTCAGTCGACAGCGTGTTGGAATTTTACAGAGAAGCGTGGATGAAAGATGGAGACATTCCAGGCTTCGTGGAGAACACAATGGGTGAATGGGCAATTATAAGTCAGTTACGTGAAGATTCAAATGTGGTGCTACAAGTTAAGAGTGGGGAGGCCGGAGATGCACAAGGGTTTCTATCTACTGCGACGAAAAATCCGGTTGGAACTCAGCCAAGTGTTGACTTCCCACTACTGGACGGCACAGAGCGATTTTCAAGTAGCTACGTTGAAGAAAACGATACACAAGTACATACAATGACTTTTATAAGCACTCAGTCAGTTGGAAATACAGTGAGCTTTTATCGTACAAGTATGGCTAGGAAAGGATGGAGATTAACGAGAGACAAGGAGGTCGATGGGAATCAGATAATGCTATTCAATAATAAAAATGGTGATCGGTGTGAGCTAGTTGTAAGTCAACTGGATAGCCAGTCAACAGTAATACACGTTAACAGGGTAAAAAGAAATGGATAAGCATAATAGTAGAGCTGAAAGTGGCTATATCACTGTTGAGTACGCCTTAGTGACCGCAGTGGTCGTTGTTGCACTATTAGCTCCACTACCAATTCCAAGTGGTGACTCTATGACGGATATTATCATGGGTTCGATAAAGGAATTTCAATCTCATACAACAACTATGTTGGCGTTGCCGTAATTAATTATTTGAATATTCATTAAAGAGAATTAAAAAATATGGGTAAGCGATTAGGAAAAATGTCGGGAAAGAAACCGTCAAAGAACATAGTGATGTTCTTGCTTTCAATTGTTGTTGGTGGTGCTGGCGTATTTATGTCAAAACAATATATTGAAGGGCAAATAGCTGGTTATAAAGCTTCTCTTGAAAAAACAGAGGAGATGACAGAGGTTGTGGTGCCGAATAGAAAAATGATGAGAGGCGATATTCTTACATCGGCCGACTTGCAAGTGCACAAACTGCCAAAGCAGTACGTTGATCCAAACGTGGTTTTGGAATCGACGTATGAAACGGCAGTTGGCCAGAGAGTTGAGTTTGATTTAGAGCCAGGATTACCTTTGCTTTGGGCACATCTAGAAGGTGGAATGTCTCCAACCTTTTCCGGAAAGGTTCCAACTGGGTTAAGAGCAATGACCATAAGAGTAGATGAAATAAATTCTATTTCAGGTTTTTTGCAGCCTAAAGATCGAATTGACCTATTACTTACCTATGGGACAAAGGAAGATAAAAGAATATTTCCTTTACTGCAAAACTTAAACGTTATCGCAACTGGGGTACAGACCTATGTCAACAAAACGGGTTCTGGTCAAATCCCGTTTACCACGATAACTATTCAAGTGAGTCCAGAACAGGCACAAAAAATAACGTTATCTCAGCAAGTTGGGAAGGTCACGGCCATGCTCAGAAATCCTGATGACGAGTCTCCACTGAGTAAAACGCCTATGACGACCGCGCAATTACTCAATCGGCCGAAGCCAGTACCTAAACCAAAAAAGAAAGTTAAAAAGTATGTGAAGCCTAAGCCCCGAATCGAATACATCATAGGTGGATCATAATGAGAATTCAAACAAGTATTATTCTGACGTTTGTGCTGTTAATTTGTGCCGACACGTATGCTGAAGACGGGTGGCAAGCAGTAGGTACCTCTGCTCCATTAAAATCAGACAACGCACCAACGGTAAGTTCAGATCAATCGGCAGGCGACCGTGTTTATATGACGAGGGAAGGCGAAACGTTAAAAACCATCGCTAAGCTACACACTGGGTCAGAGGAGGCTTGGGTAGAGTTAGCTCGTTATAACCAACTGGCAGAGAATGATGCAGCAGTAGGCGAGCGAATGATTCTAATTCCAGAGAGCTTGTTACAACCTGCAGAGCCAAAAGAGCAGTTCTCTATAAAAGAGTTTAAGGAAGCGGATACACCTGCGGTTGTCGACAAAAGCCAGGCATTAGACGAGCTACAGAAAGTGTTGGCTAACATGCAAACAGAGAATGTTGATCTTTTCGCAGGACAGGTAAAAGTGTTGGCTAAGGTTGCAGTGAAGCGAGTGGCGGTTGGTAACGGCGGGGTCATTCAAGCTGAAGTTTTAAAATCGGGTGAACTTTTGGTCATCGCTAAATCGCCCGGTAGTTCGAGTTTGCGACTATGGCACAAAGACGGTAATCAGACTGATTACAACATTCGTGTAAGCGAGCAAGATCCCGAAAGACGATTCCCCATTGAAAAAATGGTGCGGATGAAAGTCAAGATGGTTGAATTTAGAAAAAGTGCCTTAGGACAACTGGGTATTGATTGGGGCGATGGTATTGCCGGTCCTACCTTTGCCACAGCTGGAGATGTCATTGGAAATAATCTGTTTAGACCAGCTGCGGAGGGTTTTTCTGGGCTGCCAAATACAGTAGCGCCTTTTTCAACTTACTTTGGAATCGCGTCGAACATAACCTCTCGAATTAATTTTCTTGCAACCAATGGCGATGCGGTGACCTTAGCGGAGCCTGTACTGAGTTGTACTAATGGTGGAACAGCCAGTTTTCTAGCAGGTGGTGAGGTTCCCTATCCAACACGCGGTTCTAATGGAGAAACGAAAGTCGAATTTAAAGATTACGGTATCAAGTTGGACATTGCTCCTGAGATTGATGCACATGGAAATATACGAACAATCGTCGAGACTGAAATTAGTCAAATCGATAGAGCGTTATCAGTACAAGGCAACCCTGGTTTATTAACTCGACGCGCGCAGACACAAGTCAACGTTCGGTCAGGCGAAACGATTGTGATTAGTGGGCTACTGAGCTCTGAGCAAAGTACAGATATCGACAAAATACCCGGGCTGGGGAACTTACCGATACTTGGAAACTTGTTTAGATCTAAAAATGTTCGAAATTCAGTCAGTGAATTGGTTATTTTTGTAACACCAGAGATAATTGATATGGACAACACGTCTTTGTCTGCCCGTGAAACCGAGATAGAAGCATACGCAAAAAACGGTTTAAGTAAGATTCAAAGTTCACTACCTATCCTGGATTAGAACAATGTTTGACTTTTATTATTCACATGGTGGTAGCCGCCGGAAGACATTTAAATCTAAAGGCGAAGTGTGCTCCATTGGTAGTGCCAGAAGCAACGATTTGGTTATTGAAACTAAAGCGATAGCGAAACGGCATGTTGAGCTTCGATTGCTGCCATCTGGTATTCATATCGTAGATCTTGGTAGCTTGAGTGGTACTTGGGTTAATCGGGAACGAGTGAAGCAATACGGGCCTCTTACCGATCTTGATGAAATTGTGGTTGGTGATGTGTCAGTGGTATTGGATGGAATGCCGGTTATCAGCGATGAGCTACTCAATACGAGCAGCATGGGTGGTGGTGTTGAGAAGCATGAGTCGAATCCAAACATGGCAAAATTTGAGGAAGAGCCTGTTGAAGTAAAACCTAAACGGGGCGGTTTGTTCTCTTTGTTTTCATCTAATGCACCTGCTGATGACGATGATGAACAACTTGAAGCGCGAACAAAAGCCCGTGCAAGTACTGGTGAGTTAAACGCTGAGAGTGTGTTAGAAAAACCTGGCACGAATGGTCACGATGATCGCGAGCCTGCGGTTACTCGCCACGCTACACACTCAAACGCTGAGACATCTGGGACGGTACCGGTCAATCTGGTCAATCCGATCTTGGTTAACGACACGGCTGTGCAGGCAGAGGTTGCTAATGAGCTAAACACCAACGAATCTACTAGCACTGCCCAGTCTAGTGTGAGTGAAGAGACGCAACGAAGTGCACCGCTTTCAGAGCCTGAACCCAGTCAAGAAGTTGAAAGCGCTTTTACTGAGGCCGATGAGCAAATTGTATTTTGGAGTCGTGTGGTACACGAGCAGCTGTTAAATCAGATGGACTTGCGTCGTAAAGACGTTAGTCGCATGACAGATGAGCAATTACGAGAGGAATCAGAGGGCTTGATAGGGCGGATTGTTGATAGCCTAAAGGTAGATATTCCGGACATTGTTGACCTTCAAGCGCTTCGAACCAACGTGCTCAACGAAGCCGTGGGGCTTGGACCTTTGGAACAATTTCTAGTTGATGATGATGTAACGGAAATCATGGTGAACAACCACGCTGAGATATTTGTAGAAAAAAACGGCAAGCTTGTCCGTTCACAGCACCAGTTTAGTAGTGATGCTACCGTTTACTCGGTTATCGAACGAATAATTACTCCACTTGGTCGACGCATAGATGAAAGTAGCCCCATCGTAGATGCGAGATTAAAAGATGGCTCTCGTGTTAATGCCGTTATTCCACCACTTGCATTGAAAGGTCCGAGCCTGACCATTCGTAAGTTTCCAAAGTACCGCATGCAGTTTTCAGATTTAGTGAAGTTTGGATCAACGAATCAGCAGATGGTTGATTTCTTTCAGGTCTGTGTCGAAAGCCATAAGAACATTATTGTAGCCGGCGGTACGGGTAGTGGTAAAACCACTTTACTCAATGTTCTGTCTAATTTTATTCCTGATGAAGACCGTATTGTCACCATTGAGGATGCAGCTGAATTGTCCTTGGCGCAGCCAAATCTAGTTTCATTGGAGTCGCGGCCACCTAATTTAGAAGGGAAGGGTGATGTTCCTATAAGGGACTTAGTAAAAAATTCACTGCGTATGCGTCCCGATCGTATCGTTATTGGTGAGTGCCGTGGTGGTGAAGCTATTGATATGTTGCAAGCCATGAACACAGGGCACGATGGTTCGCTAACCACTATTCACGCGAATACGCCGCGTGATGTTATTTCGCGTCTTGAAGTACTGGTATTGATGGCGGGTTTGGATTTGCCGGTAACTGCCATTCGTGAACAGGTTGCATCAGCGGTTCACATGATTGTTCAACAAACCCGTTTTCCTTGTGGTTCGAGAAAAATAACCAAAGTTACGGAAGTGGTTGGTATAGAGAGCGGAACCGTTCAGTTACAGGACATTTTTGAATACAAGCAACAAGGTATGGGGCCGGACGGAAAAGTAAAAGGGGTGTTCCGGCCTACCGGGTTCATACCCACATTTTATGACGAGCTTCGACAAATGGGTATGGATGTCGATATCAGTGTGTTCAACAATAGCCGAGCTAGCGAGGTCTAATACCAATGTTATTAAGTATCTTAGCCATGTTGTTTTTCAGTGCGGGGTTGATCGTTTTTACCATGCTAGACACAGGCACAGATGCCTGGGTAAAACACTCAGCAGAATTCACAGAAGTTGCTGATGACAATCTACAGCGCATGTTTATATTTTCAGACACGCGAAAGTTGCTAACGATTTATGTGGCTGCAATGTTCATTGTGCCCATTCTCGTCTATTTAATGGATTTTTCCTGGTTCGTCATACTGGCATCCTTTGCCGCCGTTTTCTTTTTCCCAAAAATGTACTTTAAGCACCTAAAAGCTAAACGAGCTACAGCTATTAACGCGGCACTACCAGATGCGTTGGCTCAAATTAGTGGAGCAATGCGTGCGGGCTCTACTTTTATTTCAGCTATGCAAGCGATGGTTGAAGAACAGAAGGGCCCAATCAGTCAAGAGTTCTCCTTACTGTTAAGAGAACAGAGGATGGGGGCTCGGCTAGATGAAGCGCTGGATAACCTTGGCGAGCGTGTACAAACCGAAGAAATGGATCTTGTGATCTCCGCTGCGTTGATATCTCAAGATATAGGCGGAAACTTGGCAGAAATATTTAGCCGTCTATCCGACACCATTAGACGAAAGATGGAAATGGAAGGAAAGGTTAAAGCGCTTACGGCGCAAGGTGTTATGCAAGGCTATGTTGTAACCGCGTTACCGTTCCTTATTTTAATGGCTTTGATGGTGATAGAGCCCGAAGCGACGCGCCCTATGTTTACCAGTTTGTTGGGATGGGTATTTCTCGCAATCATATTGACCTTGCAGTGTATGGGTGGATTTATGATTAAGAAAATAGTGACGATAGACGTATGAGTATTTTAGCGATATGTATTGCGATTGGTCTTTTTTCTGGGCTTATATTCTGGCAGGTTTATCGGGTATTTAATGAAGTGCCTGATGAGGACCGCTCGTTTCTTGATAGACCGGCAAAAGGCTTTAGATACATTTGGCCGCTAGTGACCCTCGTAGAGCATCACTGGGGCAAGTATTTTAGTGACACACAAAAACGTGGTGTGTACTTTCGGTTACGAACGGCTGGTAAAGAATACAGCATTATGCCAGAGCAGTTCATCGCATCAAAGATCGTGTCCTCCGGGTTGTTCTTTATCGCAACATTTGCGTTTTGTTCAATGATTGGTCGTTCGGCTTTTCTCATTGCTTTAGTCGGTGCTCTTGGTGGCTACTACTACCCTGAGCTTTGGATAAGAGAATCTGCGGCAAGTAGAAGGTCTGACATATTAAAGAGACTGCCATTTTTTCTAGACATTATTACTTTGGCGGTTGAGGCTGGAACAAATCTTACAGGTGGCATAACACAAGCCGTCTCCAAGTCAGGGGAGTCTCCATTACGCAGTGAGCTAAGCCGTGTACTGAGAGATATTCGTGCTGGTAAGACCAGATCAGAAGCACTTAGAGCCATGGCAGATCGTGCAGGAAGTCCAGCTTTAGTTGGAGTTGTATCGAGCATGATTCAAGCTGAACGAACGGGCTCAAGCCTTGGACCAATCTTACGGTCACAAGCTGACCAGATACGTAGTGAACGATTTTTAAAAGCTGAAAAACAAGCAATGGAAGCACCGGTAAAACTGCTGGGCCCACTTGTTATGTTTATTTTCCCGTGTACTTTTCTCGTCCTGACATTTTTAGTGCTGAGTAAAGCAATGCTGAAGGGCATTGTCTCCATAGCTCCACTAGTTTGGGCTTATAACTGGCCAGGATGAAATAGGAATGAAAGAAATGAATCTATGTAAATACGTTGGTATCTTAACTGTATGTGCTGCATTGGTAAATTGCAGTTCCGATCAGCTCCCAAACGATACGAAAGTGAGAATATCGCCGGGTGCAAAGAATTTAGAAATATCCTCGGTATTTGAAGACGGTATGTTTTGTTTCACAGATGGTGGTTTGTATCAGGATGTTCCTCTTCTTATAACGGTATCAGATGGGCAAGATACCCCACTTGGTGGTGCTGAAGTTGGTGTGTACGCCGATTACTCTGGAAACACATCTAACGGGGCGGATGTGCTGCAGCTCTATCAAGATGTTAATGGGAACGGTGTTATTGATGGGCCAGATGAACTTGTTACCAGCAATACGTCTGGCGTTTATAACGCAAAAACTGACAAATACAATGGCAGTACTTCATTAATGCTAAGAATGTTTCTTACTTGCCCATACAAAGGTGAAATATACGTCTTTGCAGGCACCAGTTCGACAAGTATGGATGTAGGCGTTTCATACTTGAAGAGAGAGTCAACTGTTGAAGAATCCGACGGTGAGTCGGCTGATGCAGGCGGCGCAGATGCAGGATTGCTAGACGCAGGAGTCGTCGATGCAGGCACAGCAGATGCAGGATTGTTAGACGCAGGAGTCGTCGATGCAGGCACAGCAGATGCAGGATTGTTAGAAGCAGGAGTCGTTGATGCAGGCACAGCTGATGTGGGATTGTTAGACGCAGGAGTTGTTGATGCAGGAACCGCAGATGCGGCCACTGGTTTTAGCCGTCTTGATGGCGGGTCAGTTTATGAATAACTCATTGTCAACTTTGTCACCGCTTAATGTCTATTCAGCAGACACCTTTTATTTGCGATTAAGAGGTTTGTTGGGCAGGCGCGAATTAGAGACTAATGAGGCGTTGCACATACAGCCGTGTAGCGATGTTCATACATTCGGTATGAAATATGACCTGGATATCGTATTTCTTGACAACGCTGGTAGCGTTCTAAAAATTGATTCGCTTGAGCCTAACCGTTGGGCTTATTGCAAGGGCGCAAAATCTGTTCTTGAGTTTAAAGCCGGCTGTGCTCAGCTATATGGGTACGATGCAAAGGATGCAAAGGATGCAAAGGATGCTAAGGCTAAGGATGTATACGATGCAAAGGATGCAGTTAACGAAATATATAAAAATAAAAATACTGTTTGTAAATCTATTGGAGAACGAGCATGAAAAATCGCATTTCAAAATTTAACTTCGCTGGTGTCTTAGCTCTTGTAGCGTTATTTATCAGCTCATGTGCTAGCACACAAGAATCGAAATCAACTTCTTTGGGATTAAATAATACAGCGCAATATTCTCAAGATGTATTCCAGGTTTCAGATGTTGCTGAAAAAGCTTACCGAGAAAGCCGTTGGACTGATGCAGCCCGTCACTATCAAGTACTGACGGAGAAAGTGCCCAATGATGCTTACGTATGGTTTCGACTTGCCAACGCTTATGTGCAAAAGGGAGATTTTAATCAGGCGATAAACGCATATGAAATGTCGATTGAGCGTGATGCAATGCAGCCTAAACCGTGGTTCAACTTGTCTACAACGTATTTGCTCAATGCAAAGGCTGCTATGTTGCAATCTTGGGAAAATTTACGGCCAAGAGACCCTGCTCGTGAATTAATTATGCATCGAATACAGGCCCTCGATTTATTAATGAATCAAGATCTCGGTGAAATGAGGGTTCGGGGCGGATAACGCGTTCGATTCTTCTTTCGTGATGGCACAGCGTCAACTAGGAAGGAAACAGTTGTATGTATCTAAAAAAACGGTCTAGTAAAATAAGGTTGAGTGCTGTTAAGGGTAGGCAGCTTGGCTCCTCGATGGTGGAGTTTGTGATTGTCACTCCCATGGTAATGTTCATGGGGCTAGGAATCATGCAATTTGGGCTTGTCTATCATGCAAAGACAGTGCTCGACTATGCAACTTTTGAGGCTGCGAGAGCTGGTGCTGTCAATAATGCTCAAATTGAGGTTATGCGCAAGGAGCTTGGCTATAGGCTCGCACCAGTGTATGGAGGAGATGGGAGTCTGACCCTCGGTGCCATGTCACTGGGTAGATCAATGGTCGCGGTCAATGACATCACCGCTACAAAAATAAAAATATTAAGCCCGAGCAGTGATTCGTTTTATGCACATGGGATTGATAAAACGGTGAATGACCGACACGGCAATTCTCACGCTACAAACGTTATTCCAAATAGTCATCTGCGTTATAACAAAGAAGGTGTTAAGAGCGATGGACTGACAGTCAAAGACGCAAATTTACTTAAAATAGAAGTTACCTATGGGTATCAAATGCGCTTGCCTGTATTAGACATGAAGATACCAGGGGTTACGTGGATTATGCGAAATCTGATGTTACACGCTGATCAAGATAACTGGATGTACTACAGCCGTGGAATGCTACCGTTAAAGTCTACTGCAACCGTGCGCATGCAGTCCGAAGCATGGGAGCATCAGGAGAGTCCACCAGTGGTTAGAGCCTTGGAAGCTGCTTACCGTTGGGTGAAAGATCAAATTCTAGCTGGTGATGGAGATACGCCGGTTGGATGTGCGACTGGTACAGATGGGTATGCCTCTACGCCTGACACAACCAGTGGGGTCGCAGACAATACTCCAATAGAGAGTATTGATCCTACCGACAACTGTGCGAAGACGCTGGACATCATTAATCCGAATGAAAATGGTTGTTAATCCAAGCCGGTCTTAGTAGACGTGTAAACGGCTCCAAACAACCCGATGATCGGAGCCGATGACACGCTCTGATGCAAACTCTTTCACAGCGACATTAGCATTGACCAATATATGGTCTATCGGTATTCGGAGGATAAAATTATTAGTGGGCCAAGTCGGGTGCATGCCTTGGCCGCCTCTCGTATTACGAAGTTTGCCGGCTGACATCATGTCTGAAAAATGGGTTGTCCATGGGGTTGCGTTGAAGTCGCCCATGACTATTAATGCCTCTTCCTCTTGTGTAGCCAGTCTTCCAACTTCCTGCATTAGCTCGTTACGCATGTCGTACATGCGTAGTGATGTTGGTGGGGGTGGATGTACGCCCATGACACGAACTAATTTCCCGTCTATATCAATTTTTACGTTGGCTGCAAGAGTGGAGTTTTGCGATAATAATTCAATACCTCCGCTTACTATTGGGTGCTTGCTGTAAAGAGCAATTCCAAAGGATCCGTGTGTGGGTTCAGTGACTCTATGCGGGTACTGAGTCAGTCGCTCTGATAGAACGGCATGCCAGTCATGTGTGTATTCCTGAAATGCAATAATATCAGGCTCTATCGATTCAATAAAATCAGTCTGAGCATCGTGTTGTGTATTCACCATTAATAAATTTGAACTGAGTACTTTAATCTCAACAAATTCTGAATTGTCGCTTACGTCGGTAGGCATAAATTCAGGTAACAATGACATGGTCAATGTGTACCCGTGCACCGCAAGCGCAAGACAAATCACTAATAACGATTTAGTTTTCTTAGCGTATACCGCAAGAACAAATGCAGGAATAAGTAGGACGATATATTGGACACGGAAATGGCTCAGTAAATCGAAGAATAAATTGTATTTGGAGAAAACTGCACCAAGACTGAGTAATGCGCCAAACGTGGCGAAATTTACGGTCCGGGTAAGAATGGTCCGCTTAACTTTCTTGTTAACGCTGCTCATTGTTCAGAGAATCCAGTTGTAAAGCGCTCCATGAGTAAAACAATCTAAAACAGTGGACTACGCTAACGTTTTATTAGTTTCGTCTACGATTATTTGCGCGATGTGCACGCAATCATCAACTGAAAACGTCAGCGGAATGCGACAATCGTAGAGCCGGCGAAGCACTTGATTCGTTTTATCAAGATTTGTTGACTCTACATAACCCCAGCTTTCATAACGACTAGTGTAGGCAACTGGATCGTCAGCGCCGAACCACTTTAGTTCAACACCACGCTTTAGACAATTTGATAGAAACTGATTGTTCTGTGCGTCATCAAAGTCTGGAACAGAGAACTGAAAAGAACTGGAAACTTCCTTTGCTTGCGGATGCGGTTGCGCTAGGCCAACGGCATTGCACGTTTTGAGCGTATCTATAATACGATTATATCGCTCGTTCCAGCGCTCGCAGTTCTTGTCTAGGGTTCGCAACTGTGGTCTTAGTATGGCTGCACGTAGGTTGTCCATGCGGCCGCTGCAATTGGGCGTTTGAAGTCTAATATTTTTAAAGGCTTCACTTGGTGGCGCTGCATCGTGTCGTTCATAAAGCATGTATGAGCCCGACAATACAATCGACTTTGCCATCAGCTGATCATTGTTTGTAATTAAAAAGCCGCCTTCACCTGAATTTATATGTTTGTAAGTTTGTGTACTAAAGCATGCTATATCGCCATGGCATCCGCTTTTCACACCCGCAAATGTTGCACCCATGGTGTGCGCACAATCCTCAATCACTGTGATGTTTAGCTCTTTGGCTAAAGCACTGATGGCATCCATATCCACAATATGACCACGCATATGCGAGAGCATGAGTATGCGAGACTTGCTTTTTCGAGCAACTGTTTCGAGATGCGCAAGATCAATAACCAAGTCGCTTGTGGTCTCAATAAGTACAGGCTTTCCACCAGCTGCATCGATAGCGCCAGGCACAGGAGACAACGTGAACGAATTTGTGAGTACTGGTTCACCAGGCTGTATGTCGATGGCACGCAATGCCGTCTGCATAGCGTAGCCACCTGATGCTAGCGCCAGTGCGTATTTCGTGCCTTGGTAAGCAGCGAACTCTGTTTCGAGCAAAGCCGTCTCAGACAACTCACTTGGTTCTGCAACGTTGTAACGATGCAGTCGGCCGCTACGCATAACCGCAACGGCTGCTTCTATAGCTTCGTCGCTTATCGCTTCTTGTTGAGTAAAATTGCCGGAGAATGTTTGCTGTGCAGTTGAGTCAGACATTAAAAATTTTAAGTTTCACTGTTAGGGTAACGTTGTTGCGGGTTGGCGTTTGGGTCGACCAACATTTTTGCGGTAATAAGTGCAACCAATGCTCCGGCAATTGCACCAATGAGATGTCCTTCCCACGACACACCGTGTTGAAAAGGCATCACCCCATTGAATAGTGTGCCCGCATAGAGGCCACCGATGAGAAAAGCAATAATGATGGATTTGATGCGGCGTTCGAATATGCCAGAACAAATATGAAATGCGATAAGTCCGAAAACCAAACCACTAGCCCCAATATGCAGGGCCTCTCGTCCAAAAAGCCACAGACCAAAACCGGCTAACAGCGTAATTAACACAACAATGGCACCACTGTTGGCTCTTGAGCCTGCCAATAGAAAAAGCGTTACAGCAAGTGGAATGGTGTTACTGACGATGTGGGATAAGTCACTGTGCAAAAAAGGCATTGCAACAATGCCAATGAGTCCGCGTACGCTTCTAGGTACCAGACCATATTGCTCCAATTGCATAAAGCGATCGAACGCGAAAACAATCCAAATGAGTCCTATAAATCCAACAATGGCAAAGAAGTCACCTCGAATTGTGTGTACATTGCGTGAATCGACCAGTGATCGAAGAATTCTTACTGGCATAAACTACTGCAACATGTTTCGAAGTTTGCCAGCGACATCTTCGATTTTTTCAGGTTTGACTTCACCGGGTTCCCCAGTCTTTAACTGCTGATATTCAGCTTCATTAATTTCGAGTCGTGGAGAGTCGGACTCGCGCAGGTTCAACTCTTTGAGCATCTCACTTATGTCCGCTGTTAGATCGCCAAAGTCGAGTAACTCATCATGATCATCATCGAGTTCTTGCGCAGCGTTGCCTGTGTTGTCACCCAGTTCTAGGTCGATTCCTTCGTTAACGGAATGACTAGATTCAAGGTTAGTAAGATTATCTGTTGACTGTGCTGATGCAGTTGAATTGCCAACGACATTGGACGCAACTGCAGCGCCTGCTATTCCAGCAGCCACAGCGCCGGCAGCTATTGTTGTGCTAGCTGTGTTGTTATCGCTGTTTGCTTGAGCTGCAGTTTGGCGCTCATGTACTTGAGCGTTAGCAGCAACGTTTTCATCCGATTTAAAAGCATCAGTTTCGAACGCTGATTGCGCATGTTCATCATGTTTCGGTTGTGTGTAGTCGCTACTGTTGGCTGGTATGCCGACTTCGTCACTGCTTAGCGTTGCGGTTTCAGCAGTCAGATCTAACGTATCTGAACTACCGAGAGATTCGTTGATCGGCAGATTTTCAGCCCTGGTCATTTGCACATCTGAGGCCTGAGATTTGTTCGCCTCTGCTGAATCTTTGCGATCGGCATAAAGAAGCGATGGACTATCGTGTGGTACCGGCACCGAAGGTACCGATTGACCCGTGTTTGCACTTTCATTGAAAACAGTGTTGTAGGCGTCGTCTTGTCCATTTTTTTCTGACAATTTGTCAGGCACATGCTCTGCGGTTCTGCTGTCGTGCTGACAGCGGGCGATGTGACGAGCGCAAAGACCTTTGTAGATAAAGTACGCTGCAACTATCGCTAAGACTAGTATGATAATTCCAAGCATCAGTACCACCTCCAGTTAGAACCGTATGGTTTGTTGAACTCCAACTTAAACATGTCAATTCAGGCAATTGGCTTTATATTGGAACAGCACTTCCCACTAGCTGCTAAAATAGTGAGTTGCCCAGACTTCTCCGTTATTTTACGGAATGCTGGGCGCCAAGTGAATCAGTGCAAATACCTTAAAACGTCATTCATCTTACCACTTCTAGCCGAGATTCCAGAGTCCTATGGCACGCGCGGACAAATCAATAGTCAAACGTTTTACTAGCCTCAAACAACACTTGGAGCGCGAAAACCCGGTGCTGCTTGAAGCGATTGGCGGCTATCAAAAACTAGATCGTATCGGTTATAGCACAGGGTTGCTAAAAACAGATGACTCTTACGCCATGCAAATTCCGTGGTGGCCGCTGGTTTCCATACTAGGCGTGTTTTCGTCTGGTAAGTCTTCGTTCATAAACAGCTACCTAGGCAAGCCTTTGCAGAAAACAGGTAACCAAGCAGTGGATGATAAATTCACGGTGGTCTGTTTTGGTCAAAATAATACCGATCGAGTGCTGCCAGGACTGGCCTTGGATGCCGATATGAGATTTCCGTTTTATCGCATCAGCAATGAAATTGAAAAAGTGTCTGAGGGTGAGGGTCGTCGGATTGATGCGTATTTGCAATTGAAAGTGACCGATTCGCCAATTTTGCGCGGTAAAATTCTGATCGATTCGCCTGGATTCGATGCCGATGATCAGCGCACAGCCACATTGAGGTTGACTGATCACATTATGGATTTGTCGGATTTAGTGCTCGTGTTTTTTGATGCGCGCCACCCAGAACCTGGCGCCATGCAGGATACGCTGACTCATTTGGTTAGCAATACGATCAATCGATCAGACAGCAACAAATTTCTATTTGTACTAAATCAGATGGATACGGCTGCCAGAGAGGACAACACTGAAGAGATTGTTGGTGCTTGGCAACGTGCTTTATCGCAGAAGGGTCTCACTGCCGGTCGCTTTTACACAATATACAATAAAGAAATAGCCCCACCGATCGAAAACGACACAGCACGTGCACGGTTTGAAACCAAACGCGCTGCTGACATGAGTGAAATTGAAGCCAGAATAGAGCAGGTCGAAGCCGAGCGCGCTTACCGAATTGTTGGCGCAATGGAGTCCAATGCTTATGCAATTCGGGACAAAGCGATTCCTGCGATAACCAGATTAAAAAAATTATGGAGAGCGAGAGTCCTTCGGTTCGATCTATTGGCATTTGCCGGTATTGCGGCTTTAGTCATCGGTGCTTCTCTATTATTTGGAGCGATTGGTTCGTTGTTCACGTTTACGCTTAGCCTGTTTTCAAGTCCAGTGACAATGTTAGGCAGTATTGCTGTAATTGCCGTGCTTGGAGCCGTAATTCACTTTTTTATTAGATCAAAAGTAGCAAACTACATGATCAAAAAAATGGACGATACGGAAGACGCCAGTTATAAATCGGCTTTTGTAAAGAACACGCGTTTTTATCGCAGTCTATTTAAGACGTCACCTGTTGGCTGGAGTAATAAAAGTCGACAAGAAGTTGGTGATGTTTTGGAAGAAGCCTCTGATTTTGTACAGAAGCTTAACGATCAATATGCGTTGCCATCAGGCTAGTTTGGCAGCTTTCTTAGTCCATAACCTCGGCCAGCTGCGATGAAGATCATCGCACGGAACTGCCGTTAGTATTTGAAGGGAAGGGGTTTTGAACTCCGGGTTGGTATTAACCCGGAGTTGTTCATCTTCGTTTAAGTCAATCCTGACGACAAGCTTAGTCGTTCGACGTTTCGGGTGGAGCGGTCTTCTTATTGACATCATCTTTTGCAGAGCTTACATCCGCAATCTTTTTGGATGCAAAAGATAGCCCACCGCCACCGGTGTTGGCGCCGCTGTCGTCTTTATTCGCCAATGAACGCACCGAGCTTTTCAGCTGACTTGGTTGTCGTTGAGATACCTTTTGAGTATCGCCGTCTGCAGAGCTGTTTGACGTTGAAGCTGAAGGCGTTGCAGCTGAAGGCTTCGACACTGGTGCGGCTGTTGTTGTAGGCGCTACAGATGGCGTTGTTACCGATGCAGTTACATTCGCGTCACTGGCTTTGTTCTTAGCTGTACGTCCTGCTGCAGGTCGACTGCCGAAAGATGCCGATGACCTGGTCTCTTTGGCAGCATCATTTTTAGGCGTTTTACTATCACTCGCGAAGGTTCTCTTTGCAGACGAATCGTCATTACTGGCAGAGCTTGACTGACTAGCTGAGCGATGGTCATTCGCAGAACTCGTCTTTGCAGGCGAATCATCATTACTGGCCGTGCTCGACTGGCTAGCGGTACGAGGTTCATTCGCAGAGCTTATCTTTGCAGATGAATCTTCACTACTGGCCGCGCCAGACTGGCTGGCGGTACGAGGTTCATTCGCAGAGCTTGTCTTTGCAGACGAGTCATCATTACTGGCCGCGCTCGACTGGCTGGCGGTACGAGGTTCATTCGCAGAGCTTGTCTTTGCAGATGAATCCTCACTACTGGCCGTGCTCGACTGGCTGGTGGCACGAGGTTCATTCGCAGAGCTTGTCTTTGCAGCTGAATCCTCATTACTGTTAGAGCCTGCCCGACTAGATGAACGATGGTCATTTGCAGCGCTTGGTTTTTCGGTCGAGTCATCGCTACTTACTGATGCATCGTTAGCTGCAGCTGCTGTGCCTGTTGATTCTGCTTTACTGTTTACGCGTTGACGACGACGGCCTGGTCCGCGACGTCGTCGGGCGCTATTCGAAGCTTCGTCGCTGTCTGATTTAGCTTGAGGCGCCACATTGCCGTTAGCATCATCTTCCACTATTGGATCTGGCGGAATGACATTGCCATTTGGCTCTGTTGCGTTGCCGTTAGCTTCCGCTGCCGGTTTAGCGGCGTTGCGAGAAGCTCCTCGTGCAGGTCTACGGTTTCGGTTATTGGCCTTGTTGCTATTGTCCGAATCTGTGTTTTCAGTTTCGCTTTTCGCGTCTGTTTCAGTCGCTTGCTGTTCGTTGTTTCGATTCCGACCGCGAGCAGGGCGACGGCCGCGTGTTCGTTTTGGCTGCTCTTGGTTTTCGTCGTCGGTGCTGGTGCTTTGTGTGTTGGTCTCTTCTACACCGTCCACTACCACTTTTTCTTGGTTCTGATTGCGTCCGCGTCCACGCCCACGACCACCACGTGCCTTACCTTCGGACTGTGTTTTATTGTCGTTGGATTGAGAATCGTCATCTTTTTTCGCGCTACGTTTTTTACCACGTGAGCCGGTTTTCTTGTTTCCTTGACGAGAATTGCGCTCATTGTTGTTGTTATCGTTACGACCGCGACGTTGGCCGGATTTTGCATTGCGCGAGTTTGATGAGCGACCCTTGGCTTCAGTT